>BMAO01025043.1:0-87477 GCA_019973975.1 Trichonephila clavata | reverse complement strand
AAGATCCCAAAGCCTAGACCTCAGGGGGGGGGGGGCTCCCGAATTTAGGAGAAAAAACATAACTTCCCTGTGAGGGTAGCGAAGAGACACCACAAGCGCGCTGATTGGTAAAATTAAATAGCGTGCTTCCCCAACTTCCTGTTACGCATTTTCGTCCCTTTTCACGAAATCACTCCCACAAATCTCCAGCAATTGAGAGGAAAGATGTTACACATCAAAAAGTATTTTAACCTTCAGATTTATCAATCACTGTTTTATTACAAAATTTACAGTCCCTTATAATAATATAATCACTGTCCTCTAGAGAGGTTGCTGTAAGGGGAAGAGCGGTGGGAGCCCCTAACCATCCCCAGGGTGTCCTCTCTCAAAATTGGTTTGGAAATGGGCCTAATCGTAATGTCACCTACATGGTGCCCAAAAGCTACGGTTAACGACAGGCGTCACTTAGCCCTTTGCCATGATGAATATCGTGGGCTCGATCTGGCCTTTGCCGCGATCAGGCGGCATTAGTAACAACAAAAACTGTTATTTTAAGCAATTTCAAATAATAACTAAGATAAAATGCTCTAGTTTTTGTAAAAATAAAAAAAAAAATCTCTTATCCAGAAGGTTGTTTAAAAATGAATAACATAGCAACACATCTGATTTGAAACATTGAAAATTTGTTCATAAACTATTGGTACAGAATGGGCCCCGTTTATGTTATTTTTTGTGAATTTTTATCAATTTTATTAACAACAATTTCTTTTTCTCTTCTTAATTTTAGCAAATTTTTCTTAAAATGTACTAAACAAATCTAAAACCCCCCCAAAAAATCCCCATATCTCAATTTTTTTTTAAAAAAAAGTTTTCGCAAGTAGTTGGATTCCTAAAAGAATTACGATAAAATATTCATAGGTAAGACATATGAGAAAAAAATTACGATAAGCTGCATTTTTATCTTTTGTTTTCATTATCTCTTTGAAATAACTACGCAGAAATCACACATCAAATAAATCAATATGAACATTTATAAAGTCTAAGAAAAATAAATGTGGCCGCAATACTTCTGTTATATTTATTTCAATAAAATATCAAAAGGTTTTCATAAAAAAAAAATCAATAATTATCAAGTTGAAAAATTTTATGTGTAATGTCAAGTAATAAGATAAATTCGTTTTGAAACCATTAGTGCATGACATATTCCAGGTTTTGTTTAAATAAGAAACCAGAAAAGATTTTCACACTGGAATGAGTTAAATTTTAAAAATACAATTCTTAACAACATGCTCTCACTGAATTAACGAAACAATTTTTTACTGTCATTAATATTCTTATGTGAAAATAATGATTTTCTTTGCTTATACTTACCAAATGAATATTTCGCTTTGAAGATTTAATAATGAAAGATTTTTATTTACTAATGGTTAAATTTTTTTTCATATTGCATAATGGAAGTAGAACGAATTCCATTTTTGATTTCGATGTGCCTCAAGACAGATAACCTAATCGTTTATGCATTTTTTTCCTGATTACAAACAAGTTATATAAAAATAAATTTCAAGTCAATTCCTACTTTGAATGGATGAATAGAAAGTATTTAATCAAAGATGGAAAATTTGAAAAGAACATATATATACATATATATATACATACATACAAGGGGTGATCAAATGAAAAGGTACGAAACGACATAAAAATGAAACAGTTAAATATTTGCATATTCCGCCAAGGGAGAATGTAGCGAGACATCTCGGGATGCCATTGGAGACTCTGACTGGGATCGGATCATGCGCGGGTGCCCGCATGCGCAGGAGAAAGCAAAGGCTCTTATAAAAAGCGGCGTCCAAATGATGCGAGCACAGAATTACTCGAGCACAGAAAAAGCATTAACTCGATGTGTACTGTGAGACACTCCGACGCCTACGCAGGTCCATCAAGAACAAAAGACCGGGGCTGCTCACGGAGGGTGTGGTTCTGCTCCATGATAACGCGCGTCCACACGTCTCCAGAGTCACACAAATGGAACTGGACACGTTCCAATGGGAGACGTTGGACCATCCGTCCTACAGTCCGGACATGTCACCCTGCGATTTCCCTGTTTTTGGTCCACTGAAGAAACACCTGAAAGGAAAGCGCTTCAACTCGGACGACGTACTCAAGGACACTGTGAAGGACTGGGTCTCGTCACAGCCACAGGAATTCTGGGAACAAGGAATCCTGCGGCTTGTTCATCAGTGGGATCGTTGTGCTCAGGCCTATGGTGTATATTTTGAATAAAGTCTATATTTGTACCCACCGTGTCGTTTCGTACCTTTTCATTTGATCACCCCTTGTATATATATATATATATATGTATATATATATCTATCGGTACACACAGCACACACACACGGAACGCACATGACACACGGCAGGCATGCTCAAGCACACATATACACACATGTGATGTACGTGTATTGAAAATGAAACACTAAGAGCATAACATAGGAATTGTATGTTTTATTCACAAAATGCAGCTACAAGAGAGATAAAAATTAATTGTGGCTAGCCTACTACTGCCCCCCTTCCCCCTTATATAAGCTCTTATGTGTCAGGGCATTTAACTTACCTCTTTGTCCACGTTCTCCAAAGACGTGGCATGAGCGACCATTGATTATCCTGTTGAAATATTATCTCAATAGACCGTAAATGTAGGAATAACAATACGTTGAGTAAGATTCTTCAATGTATCGTTATGCTGTCAGAATGTCACTAATGGCAATCAAGGGAGTCTAACATTGAAATGATACGACACTCATAATCATAACATAACCTTTGCTTGTCGGATTACTTGTTGATCAAACTAAGGTGTGTATACTATCTCTGTCCTGGAAGTCTCCAGACACGTCTTCGACGATTATTGCGGCCAGTTTTAGGGTATTCATCTTCGAAAGATTTTACGATTACAGCCTGTAAGACTATAAGTCGAGTCCTCGCAGCACCTCTAAGAAGGGATGCAACAAAGAAGGACAGTCGTTTTCATGGACTCCCATGATTTCATCCCCCTTTCAACCGTTGATGGTCATTATAGTCCCCAGTGGTGGCATTTTGAGCCGTTGATAATGACCCATCAAGGATGCCAATAGAACGATCCCTCTGTCAGCGCTCTAACACCGTCGAATGGAAGTGACCCAAAATGTCGATCGACTCATCAAATTGACCTCCTGAGTTCCTTCTATCTATTTGTACGTCCTTTTTTAAATGATTACATCTACAGAGAGATTTAGTAACAGACCGATAAACTTGTAGGATTTGTAGGGAGACGACTGGAATCACACAGGAATGCAGTCGCAAATGCTGTAGTTGAGAGCAATGGTGCAAAGAAGCAGAGAAAAAGAATAGAAACAGAAACACATTAATGACATAGAAAGCATTTTATTAAAAGATTTTAATTCAACAGGTGTTCAAAATTACGACCATAAATCGTCTGGCAAGCCTGATAGCGGCTAATGGGCTTCTCGTACAGAAAGCTCTTCCTGTGGCCACCGAAGAAGCCCATACATGACAAATCCTTTGATCTGGTAGGCCAAAGAACCGGGTCACCACAACTAACCCACCTGTGTCTAAAGAAAATTTTGAGGGGTCGGCGGACGTGAATTTCGTAATGTGGAGAAGCCACGTCATGCTAGTACCACATGGAGTTGTTCAACGACATGGGATGCGTCAAGAAATTCGAGCAGGGTTTGTCAATTGCAGAAACATCAGATATGCACTAACGTCCAAAGAAGTTTCAGAAGGTGTCAGGTTTGCCAGAATACATCTGGTCATAATTTCCATCACCAGTCAATGTGCATCATTTCAATAAAATGTTTTCTCTAACATTAATCTGATGTTGTTTTTCTCTGCTTCTTTCCATCATAGCTCATAACAATGGTATTTGCGACCCTGCATCCCTATATGATTCCGAATCATCTCTGTTCAGCATACACATCTTGCAAGTATGTTGGTATGGTAACGAATCATCCTGTAAACATATTGTTTGTGAATGCATCTGCAATTCTTTGGTAAATTTCACGTGGGTCTATGGTACCACATTTGCATGGAAATTATACTTTAGCATTGAAATGGCTACCATTTTTTATATCATTCTTTTCCTCCATTCGAATGAGCTGTCCAGTTATTGTCAAATAAAAATTAATTATTTACAATTTCCATTTCTGTTGTTGCTGTTGTATTGTTTCTAATACCAGATTGTCTAGCAATGATAGACAATCTGGTATTAGAATTGGATTCATGGAGATAAGATTTGGATTCATGGTGACTGTCTTGCAATGCTAGACAATCACTATGAATTCAAAAAAAATCTTGGAATTCTAAAAACTGAAGAGGGTCCAGAAGCACCTCATCATTTTTAAAATCCAAACAAGTCGAGATGTGGCCAGGAGAGACCAGCTCGGAATAACACATTGGCACTCCGGAAATATCTTCTGAGCCTGACGAAAAGTGAGAGCTTTTATATGGCCGCATTCTGATATTTCCTTGGCATAAGCTTGAATGAACCTCCTGGATTTCTTCCGAAGTACCAAGGATGATTAGGAGGAGTCCTTCAAAGTTCATATATAGTGTGAACTAATAGTAGGAATTGAAAAAGGATGCACTTCAAAAAATTGAAAATAAAACCCCTTTCTTTAAAAGTTAAGAAGACAATAATTTTCTTCTTAATTAGTAGTTACAGGGTTTTTATTATGATATATCGATATTTCTTCAATTACTTTGCTTAACTGAGAAAACATTTCATATTTTTCAAATATTTTGTCATTATTTTCAGAAGCATTGCTCCCAAAAACATACACAAAAGGGGTAATAAAATAAACACACACACACAGAATTCTGTCTCAAGAAAAAACTTCAATATGTTGTTGTAAGAGTTTTAATAAAATTGCTTATATTTTTGCTCTTATACCCAAGTTATAAATTTAAGGCAAGAGGAGACACAATCAAGGAAATAAATATTTTCTTCTTATAATAAAAGTTAGTCAAGAAATTCCCTATTTCGGATTCCTACTTTGAAGCTTTATGTTCAGAAAAAGGAATTTATTATCATAAGTATTTCGAAGAACTTTTCTAGGGCAAAATCTTAATACAAATTGCACTTTGGGAAGACGGAATAAAGTCCTTTGGATTCAAAAGGGAGAAATGAGTTCTTTGTGAGAACCGTAATCAAATTCTTGAAAAGGGAAAGATACATTTAGTAGAAGTATAATCAGAATTTTAAATTGTTGAAAGCATCATTTGAACTCAGTATAGAATTGAATTTTTTGATTACCATTAGTCAGATGCATTATGAATTTATTTCCATGTTAGAAACTTTTGTTATGTTCTCAATTTAATTAGAAACGCAATGCATTAAATAAATTCCTATTTGTAGTTTAATTTATCATACTGAATTGTTTGTTTCGTTATTTTTTAAACACATAACTATAGACTAAAACGAGAAACACTATAGCATTTAACAAAAAGTTTTTTTGTACAATTCTAATATATAGGGATATAATATATATATTGTTACGAATTTTGTATAAAAGAGTGTAAATAATTTGTATTTGGATGTGCAATGCATTTATATTATTCCATGCTATATTTATTTTGTTAAAATTGTAATATTCACAAGCAATGCCGTTCTTTACGTTATAATGGCCATTCAATGGGAACTTGACGAAATCTTGACGATAGAGCCAATTTGGCATCATTTTTGGTGACCAAGTTGGTGAGTTTGGCGACCATTTTTGGCGAGTTCGGAACCCTCTGGATTCTTCCAGAAATTAGAGGGGAAATTCACTAATTTCACGATTTATGACGAAATTTCCGCCGGGTTTATAAATAAATCGATGCTTGCCAAAAGAAGTCAGTCTTGTTTCAATCAGCAATTAGTGAGCATTGTTTTGACTAGCTATTAGTAAACTTGCCTTGGCCATGAATACCGATTAGCTTGGATTTGCTTGTGAATAATCTTTTAAGTATGTGTATTTTAGACACTGCTTATTGTAGCTAAGTGTTGTTGAAGGTATGAAATCCTTTTGATATTTATTCTGCGAATTTTTCTGTTAAATCCTGTATTTCAAGGATTGATTTTCGACAATAAATTCTCATCACTCTTAAAGAATTGTCTTGTTGTTTGGGACTGATTTACATAAAATCTTCGAACCCCATTCAACGTAACAATATATATTGTTCAACGTAAAAATATATATTGAAACTCATCATAATAAAGGTCATTTTAAGTGTTTTGAAATTTATTTTTGATAGTATCTAAAGAAATTTACCATAAATGCTCAGTTGTACAGATAGGAATGGTTTACATCCAGATCAACATTAAGAAGTAAATTTTATTAAGATATTGACCGTGTTTACTGCAAAAAAGGAGAATTGGTTAATATCCTTTTCATTGCGTCAATGTAAGTGAATCAAAACACTGAAAAGCTTATCTTGAAATAAAAAAAATAAGAAAAGAAACCTATTTAGATAATAATGAAGTTAACCGGTATGTGCTTTATTTATAATTTAAAACATATTCATGTACTTAATTTTCTAAGCAAAGTAAGAGAGCGCAGAATTTTGCGAGAATTTGATAGAAAAAAAAGAAAAATTTCATTAGAAAATTCTCATCTGTAGGATTCAACTGATAAAACTTTAAATATTAAATTATGTAATTCTGAAACGTCTGTGTTTGTTGTTTGGGCTATCGGCTAAAGACATCTTGAAGCCCTAGACCCCTATGTAAAATTAAGCCCCATCTACAACTCTTAAAAGCATAGGGTATAGAATAACATGTCAAATACTCTGTAGCGTCGTCTCTTAGAAAGCTGCTTGTTATCTCTCTTTTCTTCTCTTATGCCTTGAGGGGAAAATCGCGCCATATGGCCTTCTCTTCAAGGGAAACTATAGTTGGGACACACCTGTTTCTACGGCTGTCCATTATTTCATTACCTCCAAAACATTGCCGTGTTACACATCTGTGAAAGGGATGATCAGCTATTGTATCGAAGGAATGCCAAGGACTGTATTCTAATTGTAGAAGAAACAGGTGAATTCGTGAAACCATCATATGGTTTTCGATATATGGAGACAAGAGGGCCGAAATCCAGACAGGCCTTGGCGCGGAAGAACTAAAAATAGTTGGGATCAAGAGTGAGGGTGTTGGGTGTAGATCCGTTTTCCTACCGATCAGAAATTTTAAGGGGTTGAAGAGAGGATGCCCGAAAGGTTTAAAGAGATATAGAAGTTAACATGGGGATTTGGCGATTCCAGGGATAGTCTGTGAGGCAACTAGAGGTAACAGCGATAGGAGATCAGCTAGATCGGTGATATACCAGTGAACGCTACAAGACCAGTGGGAACAGCGATATTAGATCGGCGATATACTAGCAAAAGCTGCGAGACAGCGGTACCAGTGATATTAGATTGGCAATCCGAGTAATAGCTGCGAGACAGCGGTACCAGTGATATTAAATTGGCAATCCAAGTAATAGCTCCGAGGCAGCAAACGATTGATACCTGAGAGTTCATTTCAAGTTACAAGCGACTTACTAGAAACTCTATTTTGGCGGATTGTGAACATACGATATCCAGTTGCAGATCCACGAGAAACGGTCGATGACAGAAATAGCTGATGTGTAAATGTTCCTATTGATAGATACCATAATAAAGGCGTTAATTTACTCTATATGCTTGTAAATTGAAAGGTAATTTTACTTAAGCTGTGTAATTTCTCTCGCTACCTAGTAATTATTAAACCTGGGATCACGATGTCACAACTCGCACTGATGGTAGGCTGTAACAGATAAATGTACTTGATTCACAATCTCAGAAACCTAGGTACAAACCAACCTGAACGACTACTTCCTTTCGACTAAATGAAAAGCGATGGTGTAAAGTGGTAGACCTAGGCCTAGACACTCACGACGGGCATAACAAGATAATTTTTTCCCGCTGTTGCCAGTTGATATATAGTTTGAAATTCCTAATTTTTCAAAATATATGCAGGGGAAAAACTTATTTCAATCATTATCTTATTGAGAAGGAGATGAAGAACGCCTTCTGGGCTCTGGACCCAAGTCCAGTTGGTTCATGACTAAAAACGTCCTTGGTGAGGGAAATCGAAAAGTAATGTATGCGATAGCTATCCATCTTTGTTTCGAATTTACATGGTGGATCGATAATTAAGATCAAGGGTCTATATTAAAATGACGTACACAAATAGACCAACCAAACAAAAACACACACACAAAAGTACGCTAAAAACAATATAAAATATTTTTAAAAAGGATAGTCATCAGAAAGAATACACTTGTAAATTCTCCTATAACATAAAGCCTGTTTAGATCCTTTGAATGTAACGCAAAGAATTTTTATTCATTTTCCAAGTGAAATATTAAAAAAGTGGTTTGAGAAGTACTTTTTTCAATTTCAAAAACGTGCTAATACATACATTTAGCTTTTTAATCAATATTTATTTTTACTAAAAAAGTATGGAAACTCGATTCCTCGTGAATCAATAATATATATTAAAAAATGATTACTATAAAACCTCAGTAAAACTCTTGCTGTAACCTTACTTAATATATATATATATATATGTGTGTGTGTGTGTGTTTATATATATGTTTCATCTTATATTAAGTTTCAGTATCTTCATTTCTACATTATTAGGTCTTGCAACTTTTATACTCTTAATTGGAGAGTATTATGGAGATTTTTTGGAATTAAATATGTAAAAAAAATTTCTTTTTGATCTCGGCCAATAGTTTCTTGCTCATTTGGTCAAAAGAGCTTGAATTAACCTGGGTTTCACAATATTCAACCTGAACTTTGACGATAAAATTACGTAAAGGATCTTTAACATTTTAAAATATTAATACCATAAAATAATACATTATTACAAATATATGGTGATATTTTACTGATTTAAAATTCATTGAAAAACGGAAAAGTTTTTTTGTTTAAGAATTTTACATCATCATTTGAAAATAATTGTAGACATTAAACAAGATCTTGGACCTAAGGGATTTTAAAAGGTCTCAAAATAGTCAAATATTCAGATATTCTCATCTAAATGCCAAAGTTCAGTAAACAAACCATTTGCCCACTTTATTCCAAACAGTAACGGCTTAGAACGATATCGAATGGATTCGCCTTTGATCGTACGTATCACTTTACGAGTATTCTAAATTATTCTGAAAGTAACCATTGCTGAGAAAATATCCGAGGAAATCTGTTTTCTTGACTGAGAGTAAAAGGAAACTTTGAATGTTATTGGGTTGATATTCCGAAAAATGAAATTTATTTCGATTCTTAGAAAGGTTCATAGAGGAAAAGGTCATGAATATGATTTTGTGAACTCGAAAATGATGTGAATCAATTTATCTCAATTTTTCCATGGAAATTATTTCTTCAGTTTATGTAAATAAATGATAAGAGAAAAAGAGTAAAGTGTTTATAAATATTTGAAAAATTCTATGTCAAAAATAGTTAACCATACTGAATTAGGGATAGCAAGGTCTATGCAAATTGTGCAGTGCTACGCATCATTTATGTGCAAGTGAGGGCGCTGTGTTAACTGCATATATAGAGCGTACTGTGGTTGTTCTGAATGAGTTGTTAAAATTTCCAGTATGTATAAACTGCCTGATTTAGATGCCTTTGATTGCGAACAAATCGTAGGTGCGAAACGCATGGACCATTCAATTTTCGAAATCTTTCGATAGCTAGGATTTTCATAGTCGACAGTGTCAAAAGTATACCAAGAATACATGGATGGTGAACAAAAAACTAGCTATCGGGTAAACTACAAAGGACAATTAGTCTTGACAGTACGTGGGGTGAGAAATCGCAGACGTATTGTACGTAGCTAGTGAAGCGGAACATTAGCTCAAATTACCACGCATTAGAATGACAGTGCTAGTCGTACAGTCAGTAAACGGACTGTGCAACGCTCATTTCAACGTACGCGAGTACCATTGCTCAATGTTCGCCATCGGAATGCACATATTGTCTAGTCAAGATCGTACAGAAACTGGGGTGTAGAAGACTGGAAACAAGTAGTATGGAGTGATGAGTCTCGATTTCGACTACTTAACGCCGACGGGAGGCTGAGAATATGGCGTCAGGCCCATGAAGCCATGGGCCCTGCATGCCAATTTCGAACTGTACAAGAGCAAAGTGGATCAATCATGGTGTGGGGTGTTTTTCGTGGCAATATTTGGGATCTTTGGTACATGTACCAACCTCCCTAAATGCAATTCAGTACGTAGAGTTGCTGAGTAATCACCTTCATGTGTTTATGCGTTTTTTTAAAAAGTAATCGCGCTTCCTATCTAGAGTTTTCCCGCCCCTCCAGGTTCCGCACCCCACAGTTGGAGAAACGCTGATGTAAAGGGGATAAAAAATATCCTTCAAAGAATTTTGATACATGGCCCACTCAGTACTAGCTACGCCTGTGAGTTGTAGGTACAGTATATACATGCTTAGGAAGATTATATCAAGTTAAGCTTCAAGGATCAGTGTGTATTTCCATATGTAACTGAATGCAAACAACTTTGTTTGCATTTAAGAGGTTTGAGTAGATGTAAACAAATTATAACGACCTTCAAACAAGCAACGTGATCAAAAAAAGTTTTAATTATTTTAGTGGATTAAATGTTTGTAATATATACACAAATGTGTTTTGAGTTTGAATGATCTTTATAATGGGGGGGGGGAATAGATGTTCACAATATATCTTTAGAGAATAAGAATTACAGAACATATTTTCTTTAAAAAATTATGAAATCAAGCTAATGATGGAATTCTACATTGCTTTGTTAACAAATTAAAGTCAAAGCAGTGAACGTATATCAATACAAGAATGCATATATAGAAACGTTATTAATTAATATTTATAAGTAAATGAAATTGCATATGCCGTAAAATCCTGTGCATAACACGTACCTATATGTTCAAGATGCTATTTTTAATTTTTAGTTATATTCGCCGTATAACGCTCACCCACTTTTTGCGTAAAAACCCGAATTGTACGTGTGCAATGTTCTTATGTCTTGAATCATTTATTCGAGGTATTATACTAGACGTTTGAAAATATCTTATAAAACTAAAACCCTTAAAATGCATTTGGTATGCCATTTCTTTTAAATACACAGGTAGAAGTTTCATTTTTGTTATACAATTATCTTTTTCTTTGTTTTTTTTTAAAGCTATCTTTTCTTATATCCAGCGTACAATGCGCACCTGTGCATTTCGACTTTATTTTTTGTGTTAAAGTGCGGATTTTACGGTAATTAAAAATAACTTTCATAAGATTTTAATGATTATGAATTGTTTAAGAGATAAATAAGTAAAACGCTATTCTATTGTCCTGTTTTTAAAAAAAACGTTCCTGAATGTAAGGTAAATTCAAAACTAGAGACAATTCTTTTTCAATTTAAAACTTATTCAGCGAGCATAATGATACCATCTTGCACATTTGCACTTACTACGATGGTTATACCTTAGTCATTCTCAAAACCACTTCAAAACAAATTAGAACAATACTTCAAGAACAATCAAATACAGAACTTCAAGATTCTGTCAACTATAGAACGAGAATCTTTTTTTTTCTTTCCATCTTTAAAGAAAACACAATTTCCGTACTCCTCAAAAGATATTTCTGTCATAATAATTATTCTAATGATCTTGGTGTACGTGATGGAGATATCATAAGTGCAAAGCTTCCGTTTCTATGGCAACGTATTTCTAGGACGTTATTCGTTACTATTTCAAGGAAACAGATAGCAACGAAACGTGGAATTAAGCTTCTCACGGAGAGAAAAATCTTTTTGCCTTTGAATTAGGTTTTGAAAAAAAAAAAACAAGAAATATAAAAAAAAGTAAGTCAATTCCTATTTTGAATGAATGAATAGAAAGTATTTTATTCGCGATTGAAAATTTGAACGATATTAGGGAAAGAGTGAACTAATAGTAGGAATTAAAAAAAAGAGCATGATTTGTATCTGCATTGTTGTAATAATGCACAGCCGGTTTGACAAGTTTGGCTGAAAAACTTGTTTTCGACTCCAACTTTTGTCATTGTTTTAGCTGTTACATTGTTACAACAATAGAGATAAATCTAAGTTGGCGTCGAAAACCGGTAATTAATTTAATTTAATTAATTAACCAGTAATTAGTAAATTAAAATTTGAAAAAACTGTATTAAAATCGCGTGTTATCCACTACAAGTTTAAAAAAAAATATTTGAACTTGATCGGATGAATAGAAAACATTTTATTAACGATTGAAAATTTGAACAAGATAAAGATAGTCGAATCTCGATAATTCAAACCTTCAATAATACGAACCTCTCGATAACTCGAAGTATATGCTCAGTCCCTAGAAAAACTCTTGATATTTTGAACTAAAACAATACGTTTGGGTACACTCGATATTTCGAAGTAAAATCTGTGGCTAGCCAGACTACAACACGCTATAATTCGAAGAAGTTATCTTATAAAACTCTCAACAATTCGAACACTTAATATCTAGAGTCCTATAATAAACAGGTTGGAGCTTACAAGTTTTGCGTTGTGTTGTCTCTGCCTGTCTCCCTGTAACGTAGCCCGTTTGATGACCATCTGTTTGCTACCCCTTTATAGTGTTTTCAGGTTCCTCAGGTAAAAAAACACTTTTATTGCTTTCATTCTTTAAATGCACAATAGACCAATCGCACCTTTGGTCAACCACCCACATCTTTCGTTTAACACGTGTCATTGCTACACATGTGTCCAGAAAGGATGGTCTGCTATCGTGAAGAAGAGATGCGTAGGATTGTGTATGAATGTATTCTTTTAAATATAGGTCTTTCAACTTCTGTAAAATATTTATACTGTATAATATGTACTTTTTAAAAATACTTTAAAATAACTTTATACAAATGTACAAGTGTTGTTTTATATATATATTACATAGTTTTTATTACATTTAAATGTGTTAGAAAAACATTTCTCTTCGTGTATTTTGGGAATTTTTTTCTATCCTCTTGATAGTTCGAAGTTTTTCATTGGTCCCTCCAACTTCTAATTATCAAGAGTAGACTGGATATATATAAATAAATTTATAGAGAGAGTGAGATAATTGTAGGAATGGAAAAATAATCTTAAAAGATAGGAATATTATTTAATTTGCAATAAAATAAAGTTTTTAAATTGCGATATATTTTTACTGTAAACGGAAAAAAGTATTTTGTTAGAAAGATTGATGAGTATAAAAATTGTTTTCTCAGTTCTTTTAATAAGATATTTTTATTAATGTCAACTCACGAAATTTTATTCCCATTTTCTTCCCATGGAAACACATGCATGAAGTTTAATAAAACGAAAAAGAAAATATTAATCAAACTTTATATCTAAATATCAATCAAATGACATTTATATATGCCAGAGAAAACGTATCCATTGCATTACAGAAATTAATTGAAATAGCTACACCTCTTATAGCATTCAGAAATAATACTAATTTGAACTAAGTAGAGGTAGGAGGGCTTATTTCTTGAGCTCTAATCGAAAAATACTCCAATTTTCTATCACATTTCATAAGCATCCACATTAATGTTTGTTATAAAAGTTTAATTTTTTACAAAATGAGAATTTTTACTAAGCAATATAAAGAATAAACTTTTAACATACATTTTGAAACCTTTTTCTTAATCAATATTTGTTAGGTTGCTTCGTTTATGATATTTTGTAAATTTTTCTAAATTATTACGAAATTGTATTTTAAATAACTAGATGAAATTTTGATCATCAATAAAAATGCATCTATTTAATATTATTGACATTTAAAATATATTTTCCCTATATTTCATTTAAAGTTTTTGATTCTATGATAAATAATTATAAAGGCATAATTTAATCAACATAACTTAAGTAACTATTTTTGTGATTATTTCAAAGTAGATATTTTGTGGCATTTCTTTTTAAGGGGGTTCCTCCAGGTGATCTGTTTCTTAAGCATTTTTAGAGAATTTCTTTTGACGACCAGTAGAAAGATAGAACTTTAATTTTTGTATCATTTATTTTATATGTATTTTAAGAGTATGTATATATGAGTTATAGCGCTCTGAACACACCCGTCTGAAAAAAAATGGACGCTGACTTCTTCCACGAATATCGGCTGATTAGCTTATCTGAATTTTTTTAAAAAATGGCGTTTTAATCTATATAAGCGTGAATGCACAAAATGGATTATACTCAATTGAAGATATCAAAAATTGGATTTTTGGTAGATCTCTGAAGAAAAAGTTTCGAATTTTAAGGGGTTTTTGTTATGAAAAAAAGAAAAATATTTTGGATTTTGAAATGATCGTAATCCATTTGGTGCGTATATATGTGCTGAGTCTACCCTATAAAAATTGAAGTCATTCTGTCAAACCGTTCTTGAGGGAGGAAAGTTTGAAAAATACAGTTTTTAGAAGAACGCATTTAAATTTCAAGTCCAATGAAAACAATGAAAATCTTAGCTTACCCTCAATTGGCGATGCCTGGTGGAGAAGACTAAAACAAGTTTGACGAAATATTCAGTAGCTGTAGATATTTCGTTTTAAATCTCTACAAACTTGCCTATACTTGTATGAACGCATATTTGCATAGAAGGGTCAATGGTATCAAGCCGACTGTACACAATAGGCCCATTCTTCGATTGCTAACTCAGCGCTCCGAACATCTGCTCTTCTAACACTTACTTCTTTCTAACGACATCGAATTTGAAAGAAAAATACCTTACCACCGTATTCTAGACATGTGAAAAAAGCGAATTACGGAAAAAAGGGGTTTTTTTTTCGAATTTTTGAACTCATTACATGAGTGAACCCCTTAACTGATTTCTGATTAATGAAATTTAGATACTTACATGTTATATCGTCGACCAATTTCGCCAAGTATAAAGAATTCGCCAAATGTCGTCAACTAAAAATTAATAAGTTTGAAAGTGCATGAGAACGCTTTTCCGCTACTGGCATCATATCGAGGCGTTTGGCGATGCCTTTTGATCTGATAGAATTGGTCTACGCTATAATACGTAAGTGCCGAGATGTGTAATCCTTTTGAATAAAATAAAATTCTTGAATAGCATATAAGTATTGTTTTGTTGAAATTTATTAGGCCTTAAATTACAACTATTTTATACCGTATTTAAAATATCCATTCAAATTGGGCCTGATATAAAATAAAATTGTCGTGTTGACTATTATTTCTTAAAATTTAATATAAATCTGTAAACAAATTTTAAAATTAAAAATATTCCAAAATTTATACCTAAATAACTTTTTATTTTAATAAAACTTAAACAGTTTATGCCACTTTTACAAACATTCCAAAATATGAACAAGTAACCTGTGAAAACCAAACACAACTGTATGCCGTTAGATAATGGATATATTTATCGAATTTTACAGCATGGAAGGAAGAAAAGTTTTCAAAATAAATATACATAAAATAGAATAAACGCGAGCTGAGGCCTTGAAGCTAAGCTTTTACGATGTTATCATTCCGAACGGCAAATTTTTCATGAAACTCCTTCGAAAAAGAAATAGTTCTTTATTTTGAAACTTTTTCTACCTAACATATAAAATACACCATAAAAGAAAAAAAAAAAGAAAAATCTCTGCAGCAAATAAAATAAATAACTCGCTGGTATTTTTTCACGTTTCGAAAAAGAGTTTGAGAGACAATCCAAATAAAATCGAAATCCACAGGGAACTCAAAAACTATTTTTATCTCCTTGTAGTTTTATTTCGTATTTATACTTCGGATGAAAAAAGATTGGAGGAAATCCAGTCAATTTTCTTTTTTTAATGCTATCAAAAAATTGTAAAATTAAACTATAAATCGTTAAAGTAATTCAGTCGAAAAAAGAGAGATTGAAACAACTTTTGCTTCTCGAAAATGAAGTTAAATTTAGATTTCAAGACCTGAAACACTTCAAATATTGTTATAAAGATTTACTTGAGTGAAGGAGTGTTTGTTAACCTCGAACATAAGGCAACACGAGAAAAATTGGCGACGGATGGCGTAATATCTCTGACAGAGAAGGGTTTTATATGGTTCATGTTTAAAAAGCACGAACCTCGTGAATTTGAATCTAGGTAAAAGGCTGATGAGGACATCTAAGCCACCTTAACTCTTCTAATTACCCCATCTTCTCTTACCAAAGTCAAGGTAACGGACTCGTGACCCGTTTGTTATGAGTTCGATCTGAATACCTATGAAGACTAGCCGTGTAGGGGAGTGATGTAAAATCTGTCGAGAGCTCAAACGTTCACCCGTTGGTGTGGTGTGGTAGTAAACAGAGGGGGATGCCAGCTCAGATGTTGTCTACGTCACTTGACCGTAGTTCAAAATTTCGAGGTCCATCGCCAAAAGCGCTCGAGTAGCTTGTGGTGACTGTAGTCACCCCTTACATTCCTACCTTTCTGTCTATCTGTAAACCCGGCTAGAAGTGTAGGAGGAACTAAATGATCCAAAGACATTATTCCAATCCAAACTGATTTATTGAGTCTTACCAGTTATTAAGAACAAACACAACACAATTGCAATTAAGGTATTTAAAGTATGGTAGAGTGCAGAGATGAGATATATAAATACGGGTATAATATTACAGAACTTCAACTGAATCTCAGATAGCTTAAACGCGCACATTTACAACTACGCCGCACACTAATAATCAGATTTTACTTAATCAAAATTACAGTACCTTAAGTTTTATTGCTCGGTTCCTGCATGACGAACTTTAGCCACTGTCGTTTGCTGGATGAATTGATGATGACTCCATGCTCCATAATATTTAATTTCAATGCTTTTCAATCTTCGAATCCACTTCTCTTTGCGCACATCAAACGTATCAACCTCGCTTAACTTGTCTACAACTACGTGTCGACCTCACACTCTCTTCACTTTACTTTACTTGACTTCTCACTTCGCTCCCTTCAACTCGCGAAAACCGAATTTACATAATATTCCTTATTTACATAAATCACGTTTGGTTTCTCGATGAAGGTTAGTTGAAATAAATATTTTGAGTGAAAGGGAAAAAGCAGAAAAGGGGTAGAAAATAAAATTGAAATAAAAAGCTTTATATTTTATAGTAAAAAATAAATTACAACTTTTCTATATTCGGTAATATATCCTGAAACATGGTTGAACTCATAAACCAGTATCGCATTCAGTGCTTCGTAGAAAAAAATTCAAAAGCTCCTACTACACACGGTAAGCGAAAATGACAGAAAATGAAGAGTAAAGAGAAAAACTGCTTAGCTAGAATTTCTTGGCTCCTGGAATATACCCTCTATCTCTTAAAAATTCCTTCCCCACCTCTTCTTCTCCGAAATACGTAAATTATTTAGAAAAACTGTCAAAATCCCGTTATTGTATTCCAAAGCTGCGGGGCTATTTTTAAACAGAGCAGAACAATACAAAAAGTCCTCCTTTTGCAAGACGAGTATACACGTTCGGGGCACTAAGAACACCAGCTCAGCAGGACGTATATACACGCCCGTGGCACTTAAGGGGTTAAAAGAATATGGAGAGTAAGGAAAGACCTTCAAATCGAATCAAATTATATATTGACGTAGGAGGATAATAGCATAAGGTCTTCGCATTATCGTGATTGAAGATGGCATTGTGCAGACTGACCAATGCAGATTCCAGTTTGTTGAACTGAAAACAACAGGCAACGGATTGATGGCGAGACCTCCCGGAGAATTATTCCCCATACCTACCTACATGCAAAACCTTTTTGGTATAAAGTTTTGATTCCGGTGTCGATTGAGGTGGGTTATAAAATCAAAAGACAGTTCAATGAAGCCTTACAATAGCTACCTAACCACTTTTCATTTATCACAACCTATTTCAAGAATCACTCATTTTTATAATAGGGAAGGTAGGAAAGCATGCATAACAATCTACCGATTCTTTGCTTTGAAGTAAACTGGTTTAGAATTCAGACTCAACTTTCTAATAGATTCTATGCTTCCCGGCTATCTTTTGTCTATACGAGTATTCGATGCATTTGAAGAATTCTGCAGGCAAGATCAAGCTGTTTCATAAAATTTCATCAAATTTCTTTTCACTAGAGAGATAATGATTTCTACGTCTAACCTGATCTTGACACTTTCCCTGAATTTCTGAAACCATTGCTTACAGTGCTGTTATTAATAATATATTCCCCATAAGTCCGACGTATAGTTTTCAGTGGCATATTATGTGAAACATTGGTTCTCCAGCCTCAAATGGTTTCCTTGTTTACAGCTTATTAGAAAGCAAGAGGCAATTATTGAAAAGCCAAACGAGCTTATTTAAAAGAATCTGATGCAATCATATAGTTCGAAAATAATATAAAGAATGAAATATGAATAAATGTTTCGTAATTCTTATAACTTAGTATAGAACTAGTTTGATATCACGGGGCACGGCGGCAAACGCTGTTTGGCGTGATAAAGAATCACGCCAAGCAGCGCATGCCGTTGGAGTGAAATTCAAGATGGCGGCCTAGCGGTAAGACTCGTGAGGAAAATAATTTTAAAGAACTGTTTTGAAAAACATTAAAATCGATTTCAAATGAAGAATTTAGGAAGAGATTGAGACTAACCAAGATCAATAAATAATTAATATCAATATTATAAAAAAATCATATTTACTAATAGTAATATTATGCAGTATACAATAATCTTGTAATATAATGTTCAAGAAATTATTATATATATATATATATATATAATTCATATAATACTAAATATAATTATTAGATATTCATATGGTATTACTTTTTATTATTTTATATAATAATAATCACGTAATATAGTTTAATAGATTTTATAAAAAAGAATAATCATCCTATTGAAATATAATAAGAATCGTACAGATATAAGAATACTCATTTAACATAATTATAAAAAACAACAAAATAAAAATTGTAAATTTATGACATAATAATAATAAATAAATAACATAATACTTAGAAATAAATAAAATAATAATTATAAATAAATAACATATGTAATAATATTTATAAAATAACAATTATTACAAATAACGTATATTATATGATTATTACACATTCTAATTATTGTATTTTTATATTATTAATAAAATAATTACATAATATATATTAAAATTGATAATGAATAGCAAGTAAAAAGTACTGAAAGCTTGCAATGTTCCAATAACTGCAAATTCCTTCAACGTATTTCATCGAACAAAAAACGGAAGAAAAACCATTTTTAAAAAGTGAAATAAATGGAAAATAAACGATTTATAGAAATAATTAAAAATATAACACTCATTCTTTTTTTAAAAAAATATCCTAGTTCTCACCAATGATATTAGAAATATCCATATTCGCGAAAATAGCATTAAATAAAACAGAAGACTGAAATATATTTTGATTCGGGATTGCAATGAAAATGGTTAAATTGTAAAAGAAATAGAAATAAAATCGTCTGAAATTAATAAGATTACCGCGGGAACAGAACCAATAAAAATTATTTCTAATATACGTTATCTCCATAGCAACCACATCGCCAGACGATAAAAATATCAAGGTAACCATATTGTAATGTTATCGCCCATCTTGGCGAACATAAACAACAACCTGGCGTGATGTCCCTTGATATCAAACTAGCAGGTTTAGTATTAAAGAACCTTAAACAGTAACATTCAATTTAGTTAGTTTCATTATTGGTTCAAGGCTTTCAATTTAACTAAACCTTAAGTTTTAACAAAAGTTGTTCCGAAAGTAGTAGATCCACTTATTTATGAAGTAGTGAAAGGGCATATACTATCCTATCCCTATGTGACTTATCCGTAAGAAAATAATACCTCGTAAATTAAAAGACTTAAGTCACTACATCTACATTTGACGAAAAGTGGAATAGGGCATTGAGAGTGTTTTAATTCATAAATATGAGCTACAATGGACTAAATTCATGACGGTCACATGATAATATAAACACGTGTTCTACATTGAATTCAAAACGGACAATAGACTAGCTTGTACTTTTTATTCTATTTGTAAAATTTAGTTAAAATTTCAAATTGCATAGTTGGGTAAAGATGCTCAATAGTTATAAAAAACAATTTCTGCAAAAAGATTTTAAAATTAACGAAAAATAAGTCTTGTTTTATACATGAACTTTTAATTTAAGTGTGACAAATATTAATTTTTTAAAAAAAAAGTTTCTGTAAAAAACGAAATTTGGCAACAACGAAGTGCATGAACTGATTTGCTGAAAATAGATAATTGCATTTATCGTAACTATGACGTCACATGTGTTTTTGAACTTGATTGGCTAAAAACACGTGGTTTAAAATTATCATGTGATTATGACGTCGCATGAATTTAGTCCATAGTTCATACATAAATCAGCAGTTTATATTTGTATCGTTCTTGAAGTAAAAAAATAGTAGGGTACACACACACCACACCCCTTAAAACTGCAAAAATCTCGCATGTTGTAAGCTCAAAGGAAATTAAATTATGATATTTAACATAAACTAATTAGCGCAATTTGCATAGTTAATTGATTCCTTAAAACAATTTTCTCTTTACAGAATTTGATTTTTTTTGTTGGAAAACGAATAGAGTATAACAAGCCTAAATAATTTAATTTGATTTGAACCCTGTTGTTAGTATAAGATGCATTTGTAAATGCGAAAAGATGTTAGAGCTGTTTATTAGATTATTTTGTACAGAAATGGTATATCAACCCTCTCTCAAGACCTTGTCATTGGTAGTTAAGTACAGTGGTTTTTCATTAATTTTAGCTCGGAATTTTTAATACTTTGTTTAAGGGTTTTTAAAACAGAAATAATTTTTTAATTTATTTCGTTGGTTCAAAAATAAAGCAGATGGATCGTATTTTTTTCTTTTTTCAAAAACAAAATATTAAGTAAATTGATTATTTTTTTAAAAAAAAGTTTAGTAAGTGTAAAGAGTTCATTAAAACTCACACTATTTTCCGATAGGAAAAAAATTGCATGGCATTTTAAGCTCGAGGTTTTATTATAGCAGAAATATCGATACTAATTTAATATCGGCGTGCTACGCGCCAAGTTGTTGTTTATGTTCAACAAGATGGGCGAAAACATTACAATATAGTTAACTTGATATTTTTATCGTGTAGTAATGTGGCTGCCATGGAAATGACGCATATTACAGTTATTTTTTTTCCCGTGGTAACCCTATTAATTTCAGACGATTTTAATAATCCGATTTCTTTAAAAATTTAATCATTTCATTGCATTTATTCTTCAAGCTACTGTTTCAGTCTTCTGTAGCATTTTGTGCGATTTTTGAATGTAGATATTTTTAATATCACTGGTAAATACCAGGATAATTTTTTTAAGAATGTGAGGGCCATGCTTTTTATTATTACGGACCCAAATCCCACTATTGGCCCATTTTGTTTTCTAAGAGTGACTTTTTTTTCTCTCTTTTTTTTTTTAAAGTAAGATTTAGCTGAATCAAATTCGTAACCTTTCATAATAACATTCCTCAATCAATAACTATTACTTTTTCTTGATAGTAATTTTTTTTCGGTTTAAAAGTTTAGTTTTTTTTATATCTTTCTCCAGCATTTCTAAATTCCTCATACTCTATTTTTTTAAATGTTGGTGTTCTTCTTTTTTCCATGCTGTTCTCCACAAAAAAATAAGTAAATGTTTAATTATAACTTTCTTTTCTTTATTTCATTTAAATTCTATGTTATTTTAGCGTTTCAAAAACATAAATCATGAAAAAGCAATTCTTTAAAACTTTTTTCCTGAAGATTTGTTACACCTAGGCCGTCATCTTGGATTCTAAACCACACTACAACAAGCGATGCTTGTCGCGAAGCACTTCGATATATCAAACTAGTTCTGAAATCTCAACAAAAACAGCATTTTGGTATACTACGATTTACATTTACCTTTGTTTTATTTAAAATGTCAGACTTTTTATAGTAACATTGTACTATTTTCACGATTTTCTTACATCTTAGAATTAGAATATTAAAAGATAAAAAAATGAATTTTATTATTGAAGCATAAAATAAGAAATACCTTTAAAATTTAAACTAATTCCACGATTAAAATTCAATTTCGTGAAAAAATAAATAGTCTCTGCAGTAAGAAAATTATCTTTAAAAATTTATTAACTTGTTCTATAAAAGCTCAGTAAGCTAATTGTATTATAATATCACTATTTTCTGAGTTATTAGCAGTGATATCCCATACAAAGAAATGTTCGTTTGTTTTTTTAAAAAGAAACATCTTATATTTCTATAGCAAAAAAAAAGTATTACTTTGATATGATATAGAACTTTAACTCATCACAAATAGGATTTGACTTTACTCGTTTCTTCCATAATTTTTTCTGCAAACGATAACCTAGTGGTCGTGGTCACGCAGCTCTTGGCTGGCGTGTCATTAGTTCGATCCTCAGAACAACACGTTCCGCCTTGTAGGAGAGGGCTGATGTATATTAAATCTGTTGTAGTTCAAGTCCTCCTGTTGGCGTGATGTGGTAGCTTGGAGGATAGAGTGCCAGTTCAAATGCCGTCTTCGTCACATGACCTGGATCAAAGATTGCGAGATGTGTTGCCAATAGTCGTCGTATTGCTTTGAAAACGACGTAAAAAAACAAACCCTCGTAAATAATTTTATGTTTTTAAGAGTTTGGAAAGTACTTCTATTAAAATTCACGTATTTCTCATACTATATGTATCGAAATTTACAAAAATGTTTAAAGTATACATTTTACATAGAGCGTATTAATGCTTAAACTCTCTCTATATTTTGTCTCTCTCTCTCTCTCTGTAAATTTATCTCTCTTATTTTTTGTCTCTCTCTCTCTCGGTATATTTCTGAAAATTTATTCGTGAATTATCAAAAATTTACACATACACATATATATATACACTGCTGTTTGTAAAAAATGCAACACCATGAAGGACTCCTCAGAATGTAATACACTTTGCAGTAGATATCAATTATAGGATGTTACGTAAAGTAGTAAAGTTTCAGATCCACCGTGCGTGCGTGGTGCCCTCTGAACTGATGCTGAAAGCGTCTTTTCAGATGAATCACACTTCAATTTGTGGGACCATGATGGCCGCATTCGTGTTAGATGCTATGCCACTGAACGCTGCCTTCGAGAGTGCATTATTGAATGACATAGTGGCCTAACACCCAGAGTTATGGTTTGGGGTGCAATTTCGTATTATGGATGATCCAATTTGCTACTAATTGAGGGTAATCTCAATAGCAACAGGTACGTCTGTGAAGAGCTACAGCCCGAAGTCGTCCCTTCCTTCAAAGCATCCCTGGAGCTATCTTTCAGCAGGATAATGCACGCCCACATGTTGCAAAGACTGTTCGAGACTTCTGTTCAGCCCAATACATGCAACTTCTTCCTTGGCCTGCTTATTCGCCGGATATGTTGCCTATTGAGCACATATGTATGGGATTTGATTGGTCGGCGTCTCGCTCGTTATCCGCGTCCTGCAGCTTCAAAAGACGAACTTTTACTGCACTTACTAGCAATATGGAATTCTCTTCCATAAGCAGACATTCAAAATCTATTTGACTCCATGCTACGTAGCATAGAAGCACTTATTGCTGCGCATGGTGGCAACATCAAATACTAATTTCGACACTTAATCTTTTTTTTTTTTTTTTTTTGCCTTGAAAATTTCGTCATTTATTTGTATTAATACAAGTCGTGTGCACATTAAATTTCCTTTAATACTGATGATTCCTTCATGATGTTACATTTTCTTACAGTTTATAATAGTGTGAGTATTCATGAAATATAATTAATAGTTTTTCAATAGAGGTGAGAAGAAAATCGCCAGACTACCACACGATTAACTATCAATTATGAACATCACAAGTTTTGCATATCACTTATGATAATTTTACATAAAAGATTAGTTCCTTGTCACAAGAGTATAGAATTTCCTAGAAACAATATAAAGTTTGTGACATTTCATAATGGAATTGTGCAAGTCATTTCGTAATTACAGTAAAGTTTAAGACATTTGATTGATTAGACATGCACAAATATCATTTTAGCTACTGATTAATATTTTCTCTACTTTAGTAAATATTTAATTATTTTTTTATCTATCTACTACATGTATTTTTAACACTCTTTTATAAGCTTCATTTGTATGTAACGGAATCTTTGACCTCCATTTTTACCCACTTTAAAAGATCAGATTAATTCAAAAATTTGCTCACTTGTCCAGGAGTGATGACAATACAATAATATAATAATTTTGTTCCATTGTCCTGATCAGGATCGTCAGGATTAACGATTTCTCAATTTCAGTTCCCATCCCGCATCTGGCGACTAATTTCAGATCCCATTGCCAGATCTGGTGACTAAAAGATTAAGTTAAAACTAATTCGACTGACCATAAAAGGCTGTTTTTTTTAGTTTTTTAAACTATAATTTATTATATATATGTAGTACCTGATTGGTGGCTTTATTCACTTAATTACTGATGACCATGTCTAGGTTGTTGATGTAACTATTGTCAGAGGGATGAGGCGTTATTTTCTTTACCCATTCTTTGTAGCATTTAGACACTTAATTAGGCAACGACACAGCACATAGACAAATGAAAATCTAAACAACACTTAGCGATGCATCATGGCGAATACAAGTAACGGCAGCCCAGTTGTCCCTGAAACTGAGGAGGGGTGGGGGTTATACACAAAAGAACACTAACCAGAAGTTACAAAATTCACATGACTTCAATGGAAGCCTCCTTTGCTTGCTGGACAGTTATCGTTTTATGTGGAAAACAGAACTAATAATCAAAATTTGATGGCTACATAATTATCAAATGTTGAAAGTTAAGGCTAACTTCTATTAGGCGGTTAATTAACAATGAATTATGTCTTAAAGGGTTATCACCATTATAAATTTAAAAATTTTAAGAGGAAATTAACGTAAATTACCACACACACTCACAAAACATTAAAGCATGTGAAAATATTCATCTGTAAAACAAGTATGATTAAAAGTGTGATGCAAATACATTCGCACTGAAATGTTCCAAAATTTACATTGAAATACAAGAAATTGTGTTAAAAAATATCATAAATGGTCGTACTGAAATATAAACGTTAAAGATGAAACGTTATGGTTATTTGCGTAGTCATTTCAATCTCAACTTTATATTTCCTTGGAGAGATATCGTAAAGAAGAGTCAGCTTTCAGAACTGAAAAATATTTGTTTCTTCCAAAACATAAAATTCTTCTAACGTAAATCTAAAGTATGATACAATTTCACACCTCAGAAATATTGAAACGATTATTCTTGTTTCATGACGTTATTTTTTTTACTGAAAATATACAAATGTTTTCCTTGATACTGATTCTGAAATTTACATGGACGTTTTAGACAGACAACCGTTTTCGATAAAATATTCTACAAAAATTGATTTAAAAAATGAAATGAGATAGAGTCGCACACAATAAAAATTGAAAGAAAATGTACAAATAAACATATAAAAATATGTAAATTGTCTTATGTATTGCTATTTTAATAACTTCAATAATTATTGAAACACTCATAAATTATTGTTGAATACGAGTGCAACATTAAAATTTTTAATGTATTAAAAAATAAAGCATAAAAAAATTAAAAATGGAAGGTATTTATTTATATAAAGTGAATTCTATTTCCTATAGATAAATATAAAATCCCATTTTTTTCTCTTAGTCTTTTGTAATATAAGAATCTCAAATATCAGACTGAAATCAATACTGTATGTATTTTATTATGTACCTCAACACAGTCTGGCATTGAGTTGATTAGAAGATGTATGTTGCTCTGAGGACCTGGAGGATATGCCTACAAATCTTCAACAGTCACCTCCAAAACATACACCGAGTAAAACGCTTCAGCTGGTAGCACTAATTCCCTACAGGATACAAATTCAGGAAACGGGCTAACCATGAAAAAGTCTATTTGCAATGTAAAAATTTTTAAGCTTCCTAAGCTGCCTACGAGATCTACTTATCTTTCTTTAGTACTACTAAATTAAATTGGTATAATACATATTTTTATTGCTTTTTATCAAAGCTAAATCTGTTTTTATCTAATTTATGTAATTCTTTATTACTTTAATCAATCTTATTTTAAAATTTTCTCTTCTGTACGTGCGAGAGTTTCGGTGAGTATTTGTAAATCAAACAATAATTTTACATTTTTTCCCACAATGAAATCAGATTTATAATGTGACATTGACAGCATTTGATGACAAAGTATTATCAAATGATTTCAAATTACTTATAAAAATCTGCCCCCAAATTGCCCTGATGTTTAAATCTTCTTACATTACATTTCCCTCTTCATATAAATAAATTAATTCGATTGTAAAACTAAAATAAATACCTAATTGAAGGTCCAATGCAAATGTCTTCAAAAATCAAGTATGCAGAATATTAAGTAGAATTATATTATGCTTTCTTCTTCCCAATGCCCACGAATAATTTGAGTCAATTTACGGTTTATAGTGATTTTCAGCAAAGTTGAAAACATATAGCAATCTTTAAAAGGTTCCACTTTCATCTCAAATTCAGATGATAAATATCTTCTAAAGCATATATTTGCTAAAATAATACAAATTATGTAAGACAAATTTCGCAACATTTCAACTAAAACGATAGAAAACGAAATTTTTTACTTTTTTCGTTATAAATGAAATAAGATTATTAAACGATAGCCGCGCTACCCACCTCTTTGCTGGGTATTTTTCATGATGTTTTATAAATATATACTGTTTTAAAAAAAAAACCCATTATGTAGCGGATATTTACTCCAGGAAACGAATCTGCTTATCATATTTCAAGAGTGTACGTCTAATAGTTTAAAAATCAGAATAATTATTTATAACGCCCCTTAGCCCCCCGCAACCCCACTTGGGGGTCAATTTTCACAAAACCTATTTTGTAGTGGATATTTACTCCATGAAAGAAACATGCCTTCCAATTTTCAAACGGGTAGGTCTAGTAGTTTAAAAACGGAAATATTTACCTATTACGCCCCTTACTAACTCGAAACGCCCCATAGGGGTCGATTTTCGCAAGACCTATTTTGTAGCGGTTCTCTACTCAATGGAAGTAATCTACTTACCAAATTTCAAGACTGTGCGTCTAATAGTTTAAAAATGGAAATAATTATGAATAACACCTCTTGAGCAACGCCACTTGTGGGTTGATTTTCATAAAACTCTTTTTGGAGCCAATCTCTACTCTCTGAAAGGAATCTGGTTACTAAGTTTCAAGATTGTACGTTGAGTAGTTTAAAAATGGAAATAATTATTTATAATGCCTCTAAGCCCCCCATAACGCCCTTTGCAGCTCTAATTTCACAAAATCCGTTCATAGCGGACCTCTACTTTACAAAAGGAACATGCCTACCAAATTTCAAGTCTGTAGGTTGAATAGTTCTGGAGATATGGTGATGTGTGAGTCAGTGAATCCAGTGAGGGAATCGATTTTCTCCTTTATATATTAGATTAGATCACAACTCATTGAAATTCGATCGCAGTATTGCGTTAAAACTTTTTCTTAAAATAACTATCAACTATCTGTCATGGTAGAATAATGAATAGTTTTCAATTAACGTTGAAGACACGTCACAGAAATTAGAAACTTCAGTCGTCGGAATTCTGTTTTCTCTTACAAAGATATCAAAACCAAGCTAAAAGTTTCCATTACTTTGCTCTCTAATACATGCTGAATATCTTTTCGAAGGGAAAGATTACTTTTTTTTCCTACGAATTCTGCTAACGTCAAAACTTTTTCTTATCTTTTATTTGGTCATTAATCTACTTCTAGTTAAAGAATTTGTCATGTGACAGGGTGTCTTAATTAAATAAACAACTTTTCGACCATTGTTAGATGGCAATAAGATTGATCTAT
The DNA here is from genome assembly GCA_019973975.1 of Trichonephila clavata. Classification (NCBI taxonomy): domain Eukaryota; kingdom Metazoa; phylum Arthropoda; class Arachnida; order Araneae; family Nephilidae; genus Trichonephila; species Trichonephila clavata. The sequence goes on along the minus strand of BMAO01025043.1, from coordinate 59,514 downwards.
ACAATAATAATATCTTACAGTAGCCTTGCAATATTTTATGCATCTGATGTATTTTATATTAAAAATCTTTTAAGAGAGTTTTTATAATTAATTACTAAACGTCCTTATTGGTAATCGGAATTAAATTATATAACCTATTTTTCGTAGTTTGTTTTTGACACCCAATGTTCACAATACATTAAAAACTTAAACCATTCTTAGTAAATGAATTAAAAAAAGACTTATTATGTCGAATCCGACGCATAACTGGAGTTTACTCTTTAAGTACGTTGTCTTTGTTTCCTAGTAGTCAAATAGGGTAAGTAAGCGCTTAAAGTAAAAGTAAAACATTGTTACAAATTGTGTGTAAGGAACGCTTAAAATTGTGTAAATAATTTTTATCTGGATGCGTAATACATTAATATTACTTTCTGTTGTATTTATATTATGTTAAAATTGTAATATTCGCAAGCAACGCCGGTTCCTTACTTTATAATGGTGATTCATTGGAAACAGCGAAATGTTAGTGGTTAAGACAAGTTGGCATCATTATTGGCGACCATTCTGGCAACTTGGCGATTGATTGAACGGTGAAAAAGTCGATATGCAGTTGTGCCACCTGATGGGGAGCTGCAACAAAGAGGATAACACACAAAAGCCATCTCCATACAAAGAAAAAATACATATAACTGCCAATTTTCATAGTGATCGGTTGAACGGTGTTGGAGTGAAGCGAGGTCAAAAAACAAACATCCGTTTTTAAACATCAAGCTATAACCAATAACAGTAATATACATATTAAATATCTATAATTCTAAATAAGCTTAATATAATTATAAACAGACAGTATAGGTAAGAAATAAGAAGCCACAGTACTACAATAGCAAACTGTTGGCCTTAAGAACAAATAATGTAGGTTTAAACATTATTTTTCATGCCAGTCAAACAAAAAAAGATTCACTGATTCCCTTCTCATGAAAATCTCGGAACTATTTAACCTACAAACTTTTAATTTGGAAGATATGTCTGTTTTAAAGCGAAGGGATGAACTGTGAACGGGTTTAGAGAAATTGACTTTAAAGCAGGGGTTGTTTGGATATTATAGATAAAAGAAAATTCTCGTTTTTCAACTATTAGAGACGTAGAATTGAAATAGTTATGTATAAATACACATACATACCATACACACACCACACACACACACACACACACATACACACACACATATATATATATATATATGATAAATGAAAATAAAATAGAATCAAAAAGCATACTATTTAAAAGTCGGGCAACAAGAATCTCAAAATAAAATTTTAAGAACAAAAGAAAGATAAGCGAGTGAGTCAGATAAATCAAAATCACACAAGAGGACTTAGATTTTCCAGAATACTTATTGATTGGGGACAGTAACGTAGGGTTAAGTAAGCTTTACGTATCTAAACTCTTCCTTCTTTGGAAGAATTCATTTCCGCATTCATAATTTATTTTCAAACAATTCAGAATACAAACAAATAACTTTTCTCGAGTAAATCATGCAAAAAATAAACAAACAGAAGCCTAACAGCGTACAGAAGATGATGTAACCGCTAATCCCCCGGAGAAAAAACATACTGCAGCTATAAAATAGGACACTTCTATAAAATTAGTTCCCGCTCTATAAAAATAGGACAATATCTTTTCTTAAATATTTATATAAATTAAAGGAAAAATGCTAGAATATAAAGCGTAGATTAAAAAGAAAAACTATGCTTTATCCTGGAAAAAGGAAGTCTGACTTAAAATTATAAAGGATATAGTATAGCGTATATTGTTTTACATTGTATTCATAAATATAAAGGAAACTGTCAAGATAGCTGTATTTATAATACAATATTTGTAAAACTTTTGATAAAATTTCTGAATTAGTCTTTTCGGAGAGATAATGAATCATCATTTCTTCTCACCTAATTTAAGATTTATATTAATAAACTGAATATGTGGGTTTATTACTACTGACGTTTGGGACATTAATTATTAAAATTTGAAATCGACCTCTCTTTAATCAAAACACTGTGACTATTTGTGTTTTGATTATTATTTTTTTAAATTCAGTACTTAAAAAAATCAGTTTCATCTGTGTAATTATTGATTTAAAAAGGGTTTAAATAACCTGGTTAAATTATTAGAATAAATTCAATGCGAGTGAGGAAAGTTTCATTAGTGAATTTATTTTATGAAATAATTATCCTAAAAATTAATAATTTAGAATTATTTTTGAATTTTACCTTATACCGGATTTGTGCGTATTTCCGACGGGAACCATTTCATTGTATTTCTCGTCACTTCATGTGGGTTTGAATTATGAGGTTTATTTACAAAAGGCATCTTAGTGCAACTTTAATAAACAATGAGATTCAAGTGTTTTCGTTTATGCTTTGAGCTTAAATACCTTTTACTGAATTAGCTATTTCAAACATAAAAATAAGCAATCATAAGTGTTTTATTGTTATCTATATACATATAAGACGCATTTGCTGTCTGTCTGTTCCCTTATAACTCAAGATCCAGACAACCAAATAACGTGAAATTTGGTACACGTACACAAAATTACGTGGGAAAGGTTATTAAATAGGTTTCGCTCCATCCCAACCTCACTCTGGCCTCTTCCAGACAAAAGTAGTGCTCCATGTGCCTGTTCTGAGCCGTGGGTACATTTTTGAGTAAACTTTACTAAACAAAAGCGGTTAGTAAACTCAATACTTCTTTGTTATTTTACTTTACTGCAAGCAAATACAGCAACAAGTATCACATTATAAACATTAATTGTGAAAAGGCTGATGCAACATGTCATTCAAGCCACAGTATTCACAGTGTGTGCTAAGGGTGAGCATGTCTTCATTCCTATCATTCCCTCAGACAACGGCATACAATTCAAGTAAATACAGTTCCCTTTGAAACTGTGCTTTGCCATGACAATCAACAAGTCACAGGGCCAGTCTCTTGGGATTGCTGGTATAGACTTGCAGACACCATGCTTTTCTCAGGGGAAGTTGTATGTTGCCTTCTCCAGAGTGGGCAAAGAGGAAAATCTTTTTGTACACACTCCAAATGGAACTGCCAAAAATGTTGTCTATCGCATTGCTTTAAGAAAAAAGCATACTTTTATTGTATGGAAATAAACAGTTTTGTGCGCTTCTACAGAAAACCTTATTTTAAACCCGGGCAAAGCCGGGTACTTGCAGCTAGTATATTATAAGTACGTACATATCTTACGCTAATAAATAAGTAAATTTCAATTGCAGCTGAAGACATGCCTAGTTGAAAGGATTAGTCTAGCACAGGCGATAGTAACCTATGACACGCTTGTCACATTTAGCACGTAATACTGTTCTCAGTGGCACTCTGCAAAGTTGTCAATTTCTGAGTGGATGGAAATTGATAATTTTGGAATGGAACATTTTGGATTAACATCTTTAAAACTGGGAAAAGCAACTTTTACGATATTATGAAATAATCTTGAAGATATGTCTAATAATGAATAGCTATCGATTTTATAAATTATTGGGTGTCATTTCTGGAAAGATTGAATTGTCTGAAAAAAACTGCATGTATTTTGCTTTCCGCTTTTGGTTCCACATATCTATGTAGGATATCCAATGGAACTTTTTCTTTTTGTAAAAGGTTAGATCATATCCCTTTGCAAAAGGCCAGCAATGTTAGTCAAAACAGCATTCCACAGCGACGCCATCTAGCATGCTTATTAAAACGCTGACGCGATTTATTTTCCTCAGACTACACATCATTGCACACACTCTCACCCCCCATGGACAGCCTTTTTGAGAGAATATCCTCATTACTCAGCATCCAAATTGGAAGACACTCTCTCTTCCACCAGACTCCAAAACCGAGCCATTTAAGATCTTCACCTCGAAACCCCGCCTACCGGCCTGCCGCCACTCGTCCAATAGCGAAGCTCCTACGATCCAGCATGAAAATTCAACTTTACCAAGACCAATATAGAATTTTTTTTCTAGCCAGATACGGGTCTGAGGGTTCCCAGAAACCCATGTACCCGAATATATATCCTTTGATCCGTTGATTTTCGTCAGAGGCCCACAAACACTCGACAACAAAGCACCGTCTTAGCGCGCCCGCTTGTTTCACCGACCTTAGGCGGTAGGTCCCCAGCACATTCCATAATGAGTTTTATTTAATCTCTAACTTCCTCCTAAAAGGAATGAACTATCTTTCCTATACTTTTAAATGCCTGCATGTTCTAATTTCTATTTGTAAATATTCCCCCTGTAAATACTCTCCCATAATTTATAATAAATTATTTAGTTTCTTTAAATTATGTTGTCTATATTTTTCAACGTTAACCCATACATCGTAAAAAAAAAACCCTTAGACACCCCACTAAATAAAATCCCCGCTATCTGAAGAATCTAACATTTTTGGAAGATTTCGGTTCGATTCCCACATATATGTGTGAACAAATATTTTTTCATATAAAAACCGTTTGAGTCCTCAAAGATGTTTAACAACCGAATGTTCACAATCAGTGGTGCAACAGAGAACATTTGGGCCCCCCTGCAAATTCAGGTTTTGGATTCCCAAGTTGGATTTTACAAAGGGTAGGAACAAAGGTTACAAAGGCTTTATAAAGGTTATTAGGGGGGGCAGAAATGATTTGCACTCCCCCCTCGAGATGCGATGCTTGCGGGTTGTACGTTATTACGCGACTGTTCACAATTGTGTCTTTTGAAAGCCAAATTATTCCCCTGATACTGCAATATGCAGTAGAGTGGTGCAAACAAGACCTGCATTAAAATACTTAATTTTTTATTTAACTGTTTATTTCATTTTATTAAGTGTGTTTATAAAAGATACGTAATGTATTTTATAAGAACAATTTTAAATTTTTATTAAAGTAGAAGAATTAATAATAGTTCTTTGTTAATAGTTATTTTTAAATGATGCATAATTAATGTATTAATGTATAACAAAATAAATCTAATTCCTGACCTTTATTTCCTAACTCTTCAAGCATTGTCATGTTAATAGAATTGTTTCAAATATTTCCTTCAGTGTGGCACCCTGAATCAAATTGTTAGATTGGTATGGCATGCCACAGTTAGAAGGTTGCTGATCCCTGAGATGAAGCGTATCCTTTTATTAGGTAAGAAGGAGAAAATAAATAAATGAAAAGTCAGTCGATTGAGTTACAGACAGCTTCTATAAAGAGGCCGTCCAGTAATAAAATATTCCATTTCCCTGCTTGAGACAATAAATCCCAAACTCTAAATCAATCTTGTTATGTACACAAGAGTAATTCCATTAATTGAACAGCAAAAAGGATGTCCTATATAGATAAAAATACATCCACTATTCCTTCCATCAATATCGAATCCCAAGAACATCCCGAAAAAAAGGAAAAATACCGGAGAAAAATAATTTTCCGATGCTTTTCCGAACTCGGTAAATGACTTCCGCCGCTATTCGGGGGAAATATGATTTAGGGTTCCGGTAGCGTGTCTGGGAAAAAGCGTGGGGGAAGCAACAATCGTCCAATCCTCCCTTTACCGTCATCACTCCCCTTAAAAAGAATTGTTCGTGGAATATTTTTAGAAGGAAAAAAAGCATAAAAGAGCTATTTTAGAATATGAGGAACTTCTTCTGTATCATAAATTGAAAAAGTTACTGTACTTTGTGAAGTAGACTGTATAGTTATTAGGTTATTTTAAAATTACAACGAAAGGAAAGGGCTCGCATAAAAGATAGAGATGATAAAGGTGGAAGGGTTTTTGGTTTGCAGGTATGAAGATTAAAAGTAAAATAATTTTTTTATTAAAGCTCTCAAAGACTTGAAAAAGTAAATTAAAAAAATGTGACAGCCTTTTAAAGTGAAAGATATTTTTAGGTGTCATGTAAATACTATTAAAGTATAAAACATGCAATAATTATTCTAATATGATTAAAAAAATTTAAAACAAATTTTTTAAGAATACCTATGAATACATCCGATTTGATATAATATGATTTTAAGACATACATATATATAGTAATTTATTTGAAAAAAATGTTTATAATGCTCAAAGTTTAAGGAAAGTATATGATACTTACGTATTATACCGTTGAATAGGGTGTGTAAAAGGTCTGATACACCAGAATTTACTAAACAGGTTGCTCTAGAGATAATTGATGGCATACTTCATAGCGGCATGAAAAATCTATACTGATGGCAGCATGGAAGACGGTGGTCTTTCTGGAAGCAATGTGCACATTGAGACACCTGATAGTACAAGGGGTGATAAAATGAAAAGGTACGAAACGACACGGTGGGTACAAATATAGACTTTATTCAAAATATACACCATAGGCCTGATCACAACGATCCCACTGATGAGCAAGCCGCAGGATTCCTTGTTCCCAGAATTCCTGTGGCTGTGACGAGACCCAGTCCTTCACAGTGTCCTTGAGTACGTCGTCCGAGTTGAAGCACTTTCCTTTCAGGTGTTTCTTCAGTGGACCAAACACATGGAAATCGCAGGGTGACATGTCCGGACTGTAGGACGGATTGTCCAACGTCTCCATTGGAACTTGTCCAGTTCCATTTGTGTGACTCTGGAGACGTGTGGACGCGCGTTATCATGGAGCAGAACCACACCCTCCGTGAGCAGCCCCGGTCTTTTGTTCTTGATGGACCTGCGTAGGCGTCGGAGTGTCTCACAGTACACATCGGAGTTAATGCTTTTTCTGTGCTCGCATCATTTGGACGCCGCTTTTTATAAGAGCCTTTGCTCTCTCCTGCGCATGCGGGCACCCGCGCATGATCCGATCCCAGTCAGAGTCTCCAATGGCATCCCGAGATGTCTCGCTACATTCTCCCTTGGCGAATATGCAAATATTTAACTGTTTCATTTTTATGTCGTTTCGTACCTTTTCATTTGATCACCCCTTGTACATTTGACATCAAAAATTAGGAATATTAAGTACTGTTCTGATTTTCGATCTGAACGTATTGCAATTTATAAGGGATTGCAACTTATTGACACTGCTTCTGACCTTGTCTTCAAGGATATTTGGATTTTAACTGACAACTTTGCTTCTATACAGCACCTTACTCGTTGGACAACTGTTGGGGATATGACAAGCCTAAATATTCTGGATGTTGTGATTCAACTTTCTTCTACACACTGTATATATTTTCAATGGTCCCCTTCGATATTGGATTGAATGGTAATGAGATAGCCGATAGTTTGGCCAAGTCTGTCACTGCTGACACTTTGCTGGGTGACACTTGTCTTACTTTTGCTGAACTCCCCTCCATTTAAAGGATCGAATTGAATGCATTTTCGAGAATACCCCCGGTCACCTTCATATTTTGGGAAAAAACCTCGTTGGTGTCACCAACTTAATATCCTTAGGTATCAGCAGACGGTTCTGTCGCGCTTTTTTACTGGCCAGATCAAGTCTCTGACTTTTCAACAGGGCCGGAAAGTCTTTCCAGAGTGTCATAGGTGCGAAGCTGATCAGGCCTCTCCCAGTCATATTCGGAATTGTTTGAGTTTTTCACATGACGAGGTTTTAGGAAATCCTATCTTATTTCTAGATTTTTTTCGGAGAATTTTGATTTTATGGAGATGGTGTAGCTCAGCTACACCATCTGGGATAAGAAACAACTACAACACCGTTGACTAATTTTAATTTCGACAAATTTGGCCTCAAGTACCACGATATGCAGCCAATAGTGGAAAACCGCCTCCACATGTGTTCAAACACAATGATAATAACGATGGAAGAATTTGGCGAAATCTTTTGATTTGATGAAATTAGTCGACGATATAATGCGTAAGTACCAAATATACTAGATTCCAGGATTCCTTTTACATAATTTAAATGATTTTTGTAAACAAATTTAGAAAAATGGTGGTAGCACTAACATTCTAAAGACCAGTATTCAAGAGGATCGAGTACTTACGTATTATTGCAACAATTGCCAACTCTACTAAAAACTCGCCAAGTTGGCAACCACAATTTCCATTGTGTCGTAAGCGCTGAATTGGCAACCATGTGCTTCGTTTCGTATAATGTCGCCAATAGGTTGCAAAAATACATAAGTACCGAGGGTTGATGTACATCAAACTGTATTGGCCCACATAAGCCTTGCGTGGAAGCTTGAAAAGTGAAGTGCCTGTCCAGGTATGGTCTTCATTACTTGACCATTGTTAAAAAATACGCTGTTCATTGCCGATAGCCCTAATATTGAATCTGAGTGAGATGTAATTAAGTCCTGTTGATAGAGTATGTAAAATCACTGTATGTGGCATTATTAACTAAATGCAGTGGTCAATGCGAATAAAAGTACTTATGTAACAATTTTTTTCTCAAAATTGAGAAATATATTGAGTTTCCTGGAAAGTTCGTGTCAATTTTGAAGGAAATTATTGAAACGCAGGAGATTTAATTTTCAGCACACATTTATGAAGTTAAATAGATATTATTCATTTCTACAATCTTTCTCGATATTTCAGGCAAATTGAGAATTCTCAGGTTTTTCAGCGTAAAACATTTCTACGTGATTACGGGATTTTTTTTTTATCTCGAAGGAACATTTGAAGTTTTTTCCAGTAAGAGAATTTTATTTTGATCAAAACATGTTGAAGTCAGAGGGAGCGAGGTCTGGTGAATATGGTGGATGGGCTAAGCCATCCAAACCAATCCCAAACAACTTTTGTCGAGTTATCAAAGCCACGTGATACCGGGCATTGTCCTGGTTAAACACAACGTTCTTCCGATTCGTTAGTTCTGGACGTTTTTCTTCTATTGCTACCTTTAAATCACTTATAATTTAGAAAAAGTACTTCTCGAATTTATCATCTAGGTGTTTGATAAGAACTAATAATGCAGGGTGAATGAGTGAGAGTTTATTAAATGTAAATTTTAATTAATGTAAATTTTGCATTTTATTTTATGAGAATAGACTAATAGGAATGATAGAAGCCATCATACGAAGAAATTTATGTTGTAATTTTAGAATGTTAATCTATCTAAAATTGAAAGGTTTGAGTAAAATCACCAGATTTGATTATTATTAATCTAGAAAATCCCTCACACAGCATATAAATAATGTAAAAAAAATGTAATAATTAAAAAAATTGGTAGTTACGTACTATTGCAACAGTGCCAACTATCAAGATAACTCGCCAAGTTGGCACCCCCGATTCCTCATGCGTCGTACGCTCGGAATCGGCAACCATGTGCTTCTTTTCATATCATGTCGCAAATATGATTACGATGATACGTAAGTACTAAAAAATCAAACCCTCCTATAAGGTCTACAGTAGCTGCCTAACATTTCTGAATTCCTTACACGTATAGGTAAATAAGTTTTGTATTAGTGGCATCTAAAAGTTTGGTACATACGTATTATATCATCGACCAATTTCGCCAATTCAAAAGAATGTCGCCAAATGCTGTCATCGTTATGATTAATGAACACATGCACGGAAACACCTTCATTATTGCCTGTATATTCCAGATTTTGGCGACGGCTTTTGATTTGACGAAATTGGTTGACGGGCTACTTACGCATTATCACAACCTATTGGCGACATTATATGAAAGGAAGTACGTAGTTACCAATTCAGCGCATACGACTCATGCAAAATCGTGCTTGCTGACTTGGCGAGTTATTTTCAAAGTTGGCATTGTTGCGAAAATGCGTAAGTATTGTTGACGGTATGATAAGGAAGTACCAAAATATTTGAGCTTTTACTTACAAAGCTTATTCTGAAATAATAATAGCAAAGAAATTGTACGGGGAAAGATGTGCTTTCAGTACATGTTACCATATTCATAAAACAGAGATCCATTAAGTTTTCCGACTACTTGCAACAATCTTTTTTAACACGCTTTTATAAGATTCATTTGCATATAACGGAATCTTTGAACTCGATTTTTACCCACTTTAAAAGATCAGATTATTTCGAAGTTTTGCAAACTTGTGCAGGACCAATAACAATGCAATAATTTCATAATTTTGTTCCATTTTCCTGATCATGACATCAGGAATAACGATAATGTGATTTGGCGACTGTCGCTGTTGTTGTTTCTTACTCCCAAACCAAAAATCTCCAAAAATTCAATCTGTGATTTAGCGACTGATTCCATATACCACTTCCAGATTTGGCAACTTATTGCATATACCCTTTTCAGATTTGGTGACTGATTCCATACACGATTTCAAGATTTGGCAACTAATTCCATATACGATTACAAGATTTGGCGACTTATTCCAGATCTAGTGGCTAAAAGAGGAAAGTGCAACCCTTAAAACGAATGCACATTTGTGGTTTAAAAATAAAACAAACAAAAAAGTGTTTTGATATGAACAAGGGTAGATTGGGTGCGTCAGCTATTTCTTACCATAATATAAACAATTATCTAATTTTTCTGAAAATGGAAGCAAAAAGAAAGATTCATGCAGGGGAAAAAATAATTTATGCTCTAACTGTTAAATATTTTTTTTATTTTTACATAGCAATACGTTTAGAAGTGGTGATACGAATTAATATTATAGCAATACTTTAAAAGGTGATAATACGATTGGCACTTAATATTTCCTTTTTAAAACACTTTGATTTGACCTGCATCTACAGAGACGGAATTTTTGAAATATAACCATACGGGACTGATCCGAGGTCCCGTAAACGGAGAGACAAGACTAATTTCAGCAGCTACTTAATTCTTCTTCACCGACTTCAAATACCAAACTCAAGAATAAATTCAAGAATGCGTAAATGATAGCGTGAAAAACTAAAAAAACACGCTTTTAATGTAGATCGAGAGAACTAAAAAATTAAAAATAAATTATAGTTTAAACAAACTAAAAAACACGCTTTTATAGTGAATTGAACTAAAAAGTAAAAAAAAATAATAATAATAATTCTTAATATAAGAATAAAATGATTAACGAGAAAGTTAATGTCATTGGGGTAAAAGCGTAGGGAGAGTACAACATTTTTACACTAACTCAGCATTTCAGAATAGAACTAGAAAGAAATTATAACAATTAATATAGAACTTCTCTCACGCTTTTACCCCATGACATTAATTTTCTAGTTAATCATTTTATTCTTATATTAAGAATTATTATTATTTTTTTTTACTTTTTAGTTCGATTCACTATAAAAGCGTGTTTTTTTAGTTTTTTAAACTATAATTTATTTTAAATGAAGATATGGAAATTTTTGTGGTTTTTAGTTTTGCTTAGTACATTTTAAGACAAATATGTTACAATTAAGAAGAGAAAAAGAAATTATTATTACTAAAAAGGGAGACCTTTTCTAAAAATTTACAAAAAACAACATAAACGAGGCCCATTCTGTAGCTAAAGTTTATGAACACATATTCAATTTTTCAATTCTGATGTGTTGCTACGTTATTCATCTTTGAAATAAATGGCAGGATAAGGATATTTTAATTTTTACAAAAACTAGAGCACTTTATCTTAAATATTATATAAAATTGCTTAAAAGAAAGTGATTATGGTAACATTAAGGGGCTATTAATTTTGTAATAAAAGAGTGATTCATAAATATGAAGGTTAAAGCACTTCTACTATTATACACAACATACACAAAAAATTTCAATTATTTTCAAAAATATTTGAGCAATCGCTGTCCCCTTGAGTATTTAAAAAAAGAACACGTCTCTAGTAAATCATATTTTAAAGTTAAGGCATCTTGCTTAAAGTAATGGCGCGTCTACTTTAACTAAAACACTTGTAGTTCTGGTTCTAGGGAACGGACAATTTTATAAAGCTAATAAAATGGCCTATAAAATAAAGTCAGAAAAAAATTGTCATTTTTTGGCAAAATTCACAATTTTAGGGTAGATGGATACCTTAAAAAAAGTATTCGTCATCATTTGAATAAGTATACTGCGTTTTTAATTTAATGAAAAAAATAAGAGAGTATTTATTGTAGCGTATTCTTCTTTTAAAAAAAGTGGCTTAAATCAGTTTTACTTTATTTTAAAATCACAAATATTCTGAACAGAAACATTCTTTATATATTACATCGGAAATAATCTTTAATGAATTTTAATAAATTTCGCGATACAAATATAATTTACTCACGAGACACACCTACATGCCACAATAAACTGTCTTAGAATCTTTTCTAGTTGTATAGCGACGTTTGATACAAACCCCACACCCAAACTTCCCTTTATATTATACCAAAAAATATACCGTGAGCTAAAAAAAGAAGAGCAAACCTTCATTTTCTAAATGGCCTACGCTAGATTTCACTCTAGGCAGGTTTTCTACGTGCAATCATGAATAAAACATCTAACACTGCGGTAATCCGTTGTGGTAACACATCCCCACGCTCACTGATAACTGCAGTTTTCCAAATAACATTTCCCGCGCTACCATGATTTTATTCACAACTTTCCACCCGCTGTTTCTCCCAGAAGCTTGCGGAAGGGGCTTAAAGTCGAATACTTAAACTGAATTTTTAACTCAGTCTTGAGCATTAAACTATCCTAAAAAATATGTAATGATTTTTCTGACTATGAAATTTAATTTTGTTAGCTACCACTAAATGGATCGGTTAAACACGCTTTTATTTTGCTTATGTTGAAATTTGCGTCTGCTTTCATCAGTAATGAACCAAATTTTAAAAAATGCTAGGTACTTATGAAGTATACCGTCGGCTGATTTCGCCAATTAAGAGTATATCGACAAATGCTGCCATCTTTTTTATTATTGTGTTCGAACATGAGTGGAAACGGTGTCCTTTGTTGGCAGCAAATGATGGCATTTGGCAACGTGTTTTGATTGGACGAAATTGATCGACCGTATAATACGAAAGTACCATATATTTTATTAATGGAAAGTTTTATTTTCGTATTTTAATCGACTAAATATTTTTTTAATATTATAATTCTTTTATGTCAAAGTTGTCGTTTGTAAAATTTTTCAAAAAGCAATATCTGTTGAGGTTGAAAGTCGTTAAGTGTGGTGAAGTGGCGCACTAATCCGGAGGACGGAACCCGGGTCCTTTTGATCCGAAACCGAGTAACTTAACCACTTTGCCAAAATGATTAATTTAGTATGGATGTTGTTACTGGCTTATATAGCTGATACCGCTACACACTTCCCCACCCAGTGAGTCGGTGGATTGGCGAACAAATGATATAATTGTTATGACGAGCGTGTTACGTGAGCAGTTGTTGCTGTAATTGGATGAGTTGCATCAAGTGAGTCTGGCGAGTTTGGTTTTGCTGTTCCAAGTGAGTCTGGCGAGTAAGCTGCATCAGGTGCGTCTGTGATAAGTTTTAGATTGCTCTTTTTTGTGCGTAGATGGCACCACGACTGTTCAGAAGGTTGCCTTTTTCTGAGTCAGCCACTGCTACCGATGAAGTGTGTGTGGCGCGCTCATCCGGAGGACAGAACCCGCAACGTTCGGATCCAAAGAAGAGTAACTTAACCGCTATACCAAAATGATCATCTTAGTATGAAGGTTGTTATTGGCTTATATAGATGATACCACTACAGTGGTACCAGCTCCTTGGTTGACTTCTTTCTCTGATTGTGGGTTTAAAATTTGCCTTTTTATTTTATTTATTTTTTGAAGTGAATATATTTTTTTAGTTACAATAGAAAAAAAAATGTTAATTCACCAATACAAGTATCATTTAATTATTATTATCATCTTGAATCTCTATGTAATAAATCAGCAAATGATTTAATAAAAGAATAATTGTAAAATATAAAATAAAGTTTTATAGAAAAATCTAATTTTTTAACGTTATCATTTTAATATATGAATATTTATTAACTATTTTATACGTTCAGTAAAGAACATTTGATTTTTAATAACTCTCTTTCTTTCTGAAGTTTTATAAAATAAAACTATATATAATCTTACAATGTATTATGTGGTAAAAAATTAAAGCAGTATCAGCGTTATTTTTTACTTCTGGAAAAAAAATTATCTTTTCAATAAAAGAAAAAAAATTAAATAATTAGTAATTTGGGTAAGCTTCAAAGTATTGAAAAATATAACTTAGTGGAAAGAAATTTTTTTTGAAACACCAGGTAAAGACTTCTTGTGTACCGACAAAAGTATAACACAAGGCTTATAAACGCAAGTCAATACTCAATCAATAGTGATAGGAAGTTTTAAGCAGAAGGATACAAGAACAAATGGGAATCAAAAGGGAAAAGAAACAAGAATGGATGCGAATACAATAAATACAGAACACAAGGCAAATTTGCTCACATGCACACACAAAAAAAAAAAAAAAACGGAGACATTTAGTAATTAAAATTATACAATGGAAAGATTAGGAAGCATGACAATAAGATTTTCAAAATACAAATGCATAAAGCATGCATACATACATACACAATACATATGCATATACATAAATACGCACATAGATATATACATATAAATACACATACATATATACATACAAATACACACATACACATATACAAACAAATATACATACACGCAAAGTAAATTTTAGCAAACACACAAAATTTACAATCTAAATAATACGGGAAAAAGTGCTATTAATGTATGCACCAAATGATGTAAAAGATTATTTGCTCTGAACAAAAGCAGAGAATGTAAGTGATTGAACATTGACGTCGCACACTGTTCAGCTACACGAGGGCTTTTGACGACGGACCTCGTAATTTTGAACCATGTTCAAGTGTCGAGGACGACACCTGAGCTGGCACCCCCTCTCCTAACTACCACACCACACCAACAGGAGGACGTTTAAGTTCTCTACAGATTTAACGTGCATCGCTCCCCTACATGGCGGGTCTTTAGTGGTACTGGGCTTAAACTCATGACTTGCCAGCCACGATCCGATACCTTGACCACTAGGCTACCCCGGCCACCATAGGCAGAGAAAGGAGGAGGTCATGCTATATTGTTCTTTTGTAGACAATTCATGAGTGTATGTGTGTGGAATACTGTTGATGTGTGTGTGGTGTATAAATTGAGAATAATAATATTCTGGAGTTCTAGAATTGTCTTTTGCTGGATTTATTGGTAACAATAACTTTCAACAATAAACTTAACAATCTTTAACAAATTAAACCATAACATTAATTAGACTGAAACAAAAGAGAATTCTAATATTCAAGATAAAAATCCTAGTAAACAACGGCACCTGGAACGCCGAAGAGAAGAAAAATACCGATTTAAAATATACGAGTAAGCGACAGCATGTCTAGTTATGCTGAAGTCAAGTTCAAAATTCCAACTGAGACAGAATTCGTTACATATGGTTTTTATCGAGATAGACCACGGGGGTTTTGAGGGGGGTTGACAACCACACTCCACCCACTCAGACCACCCGGTCCATAATTCACAACAGTATGTCTTTCGGAAGTGAATTTAGTGCATACAAGTATCAGATGCTTGGCATTCTGGACTGTTTCATGGTATTCGATCCCGTTAGACCCTCCAAAAACATGTCTGTTTTCTCAGCTACTCGTGATGAAAACTGTTGAAATCTTTCACGGTGCATTGTAAACTCCTCCTGAGTCCATTGAGTCTATATTTTGCCGACAGTCAGAGAATCTAGACCAACGCGAACAATACTACTCTGGGTACCGCACATAAACTACAATTTCGGTAGAACACAATTCTAAGTCAAACACGTTTAGGCATACTTTTCTCCTTCTTACACGAGGTATAGCACAACTTTCTATACTAGAAAATAACGTTAAAATACAATTTCTGTAAGAGAAGCATGTGGTATAATGTCTTCTTACTGCGTGAGTAGCTTTAGTTTTACTTGTTTTGCATGAATACTTTTTCGTATCGAGAAATACATTCCAAATAACAAGTGAATATTTTGTTATGCATCAAACACACATGTCCCGATTTCTATTTTTACTTTCTGTAAGAGACTTTATTACTTTAATTTTAAATTTGAAAATTTGCAGAACATGTTTAACAAGTTACTCAATGAACTCAAGTCATGTGACGTCATAGTCACATGATAATGATAACCTCGAATTTTAAGCCAATCAGTTCAAAATCTCATGGGACGTCACACTCACACGATAAAAGCAATTGTGTGTTTCCAGCTAATCACTTAACGCTTTTCGTGGTTGCCAACTTTTAATCTTTTCAGAAACTTTCTCTTAAAAAATACAAATTTGGCAACAATAATAATGCACATAGGAAGAAAAAATACATTTAATTTAGAAATACATGGTTTGAATAATATTTTTTTTTAAATTTTAAAATATTTTGAAGAAATGTATTTTTTTATAACATTTGAACATATTTTTACCCAGTTTTAAAATTTGAAATTTTCCCCAAGTTTTACAAGTTTAGCTTGTCTGTTTTGAATTCCATGGAGAACACGTGTTTATTTTTATCATGTGACCGTTTTGAATTAAGCCCATTGAAATTCCACAAGCGCAATTCGTTTCCACAAGTTCAAATAGGAAAAGTCAATCGACAAAGCACTCTCAACTTAAACCAATGCAAACAAAATAGTAAATGCTTGGTCGTAACGATTAAAAATGTTTACTTTCGCATTTCCGTTGAAATGAAATAAGATACTCTTAAAAGATAAAATATCGATTCAAAAAACGATGTTGTGTAATTAATCCTTATCAGAGAGTTTTTCATTCATACAAAACTGATGGTTCGGTCAAAGACGGAGCTGTACCGATCTTTCTTGATAGAAAATAATTAATTGAAGCTTATCAGTTGCCCGTCAATTTACACGATAATATTATTGATATATCAAGGAAATAAGATAAAAATGTTGTGTTTGGCCTTAGATTTATGATTTGGTATTATACATAATCTATATTATAATTATTCTGCTTATTATTTGGAAAAACAAACATTTCTGGGCATATTTTAACGACTAAATATACTAGCGCTGTTTATGTTTTCATATGGAAAACAAGTAATATAAAAAAAATGTAAGTCAATTCTTACTAAGGTAAAAAAAAAAAAATTATTTTAGTTACTGTTTATGTATATATATGCTAGTATCACAACATTAAGTGGCAATTAATTTGTATTAATTATTATTAAAGTAACGTATTGTCTCCTCCAAAGCAATCGTGTATATAAAATTTCAGTTCAACTGAATGCTTTGAAACAGGAGGGGAAAAAAATCTTTTAAAATTGTGATCCAAGTCGCTAAAAATGAAGCCAAAGTGGCTGTATCTGTACTTCTTTAAATAATTAATTTCAGTGAATTAATTTTAACCACTAGGCCGTGGGTAGCCTAGTGGTTAGAGCATCGGACTCCAGACCTGAGGGTCTGGGTTCGATGCCCGATGCCACTAAATACCACCGAGTACAGACGGAGTACGTGCTCGTTAAATCAGTGGGTCCGAAAGTCTTGTGGGCGGTCGCAGCAGAAACCACGAGTGCTGGGGGCTGGAGAATATTTCCCTCCCCTTCAGTTACATGCCAAAATTGTGGAGATGGAGATAGGTGGTGTCGCCCTCTATCGTTTAGAAGCCCAACCTGTCTCACAGGCAATGGCAACTTTCATTTCTTCCCCTGCGGGAAGGACACTCCAACAACAACAAAAAATATCGTATTGTCATCCAAAACAATCGTGTATATAAAATTTCAGTTCCACTGAATGCTTTGAAACGTGGGGAAAAAAATCTTTTAAAGTTTTTACCCAAGTCGATAAAAATGAAGTCAATGTGGCTGTATCTGTAATTTTTAAATAATTAATATTAGTCAATTAATTTTAATAATTTGACGAAAATTTAAGCTCAATTGAATGCTTTAAAATTTGAGAAAAAAACCATTTTCAAGTTTTGATACAAGTAGCCAAAAGAGTCACTAAATCACCAAAAATGATACCAACGTGGCTGTATTTGTAATTATTAGAATAATTAGTTTTAATCAATTAAATTTTATTAATTATAATTAAATTACTGTATTGTCATCCAAAATAATCGTGTGTATAAAATTTCTGCTCAATCGAGTGCTTTAAAATTCATTTTATTAACCATTGAAAATTTGAACAAGATAAATATATGTAGTGATATAATCTATATAAGCCAGTAACAACCACCGCACCATGGTGATCATTTTGGTGTAGTGGTTAAGTTACTCGGCTTCGGTCCTAAAGCTCTCAGGTTCTGTCCTATTAGGATAAAACGCACCTCTTCATATATAAATATATAGAAAGTGTGAACTATATAATAGTAGGAATTTGAAAACAGACATAGGATTCGGAAAAAAGGCCATTCCTTCGTTTTCTTCAGAATTATCTATGCTTTCACAGATGTGCTCAATCAATAAATGAAATGCTTTTACGATGATATCTGAATAAAGTATTAATTGTTTTTAAGTTCTTTCTTTTTAAACGTTGAATCAGTTTTCAGCTCTAATTTTGTGTAAACATGTACGGAATGACTAAAATATAAAAGAGTAGAAAGACGAGAGAATACGAATTATTACAACATCCCCCCCCCTCGGTCAGCTTAAAGATGAACCCTCCCCCATTGTACAAATTGTACAACTGATAATACTCATTGTTCAAACTGTTTCATAATTGATTTTAATTCGTAATTGGCTGTACAATTTACAATACATCGTCACGTTTAACTATTTTTGGACGCTCATACAAAGCGTCACCATCACTATAAATGTAAATTTGTGCCATCTGTGGCTTTACTCTGTCCTGTTGTGAAGATATGGTTGTTTTCATTAACTATATCTTATGTATACAACTTACAACAGCATCACGAAAAACTTTTTTATGCATAGAGAGACTAAAATTGTTAAAGGATTTAAAAAGCATTTTGATTTAAAAAGCAATCATAGCACATGTTTAAGTATAGTTCCAAAGTATTTTTAAAAAACTTAGATCTTATTCCTTTAAATTTTACTCTGTAAAATATAACGTTTCATCTGATAGGATAAAATGATATTATTTAGAGAAATTTATTGTAATGCGAGATAAATATTTATTTATCTCTTCCATTTAAATAATTTTGTATAATTGAAGTAATTTTTTTTCGTGAAATTATTTCCTATATAGAATAATTGACCATTACGGAACACGATAAAATAACAGAGAAATGTCAGAAAAAAATACAAAACTTAAAATACTCAAATGAAATTTGTCATAATTCACATTTTAAAATGCTCAGCTGTTATGAACCTTTTTTGTTTGTTTTGCAAAATATAAGGTCCTCTTTGTCTACTTAATGAATAGAAGTTAAATTCAGCACATTGAAAAAAGCTTCTAAAAATTACAATTACACTTTTATTTCACTATTCTGCGAAACGTAGAATATTAAACAATGTAATTTTCTTTTGGGATAATTCCATTTTTACTGCATAAAATACTTGTATTTGTCTACTGCATAAAACACTTTGTCTCCGATATTACTGAAGCCACGGCAACCTAATGATCAAGGTAAAGGACTCATGCCGGGCATGTCATGAGTTCGAGCCAAGAACCATTGAAATCCCGGCTTGTAGAAGAGACCGATACATGTTAAACATGTCGAGGCTCAAACGTTCTTCCGTTGGTATGGTGTGGAAGTTGGGATAGGAGGTGTCAGCTCAGATGTCGTCGCCGTCACTTGACCATGGTTTGAAATTTTGTGGTCAATCACCAACAGCCCTAGAGTAGCTGAATAGTGCGACATTAATATTCACTCACGCCTATTTTATTATACTACAAATCAGGGGTACTCAACCTTTTTTTTCCTGCCGAGCCGCATACGTATGCTAGCTGTTTCACGCGGGCCGCAACAAGAGAATTCATGGAAGGGGGTGGGGGGGGGGAGAAATGCTTTAAGACGAAGATAACATAGAAATTTCAAAATGTGGAAATTGATCAAAATATTAAAACTCCTGTTTTGCCTTTTTTTTTTTTAGTAATTATTTTTAAAATTTTTATTTTTTATTTTGGTACGAAATTTTTTAAAATTATAAGCATTTAAGAATCCTTCTTTCAAAATTTTTCATCAGTAAACGGTTACATAAGATTACCTATAATATAACAAATTTCATTGGGTGCCTTTGTTACCGGTGTGACTTTACCATTGACAAAACACTTTTTTGTTGTTGTAAAGATTATTCAAATAGCTTATTTATCACCTCTTGAAAGAGATCCTCGAGGAAAAGTATCATTTTTAAATGCATATTTGATTGCCTGTTTATTGGTATTTTTTAAGTACAACACTTTCGCGACAAATCAAACAATTACTGAACCATGCTTGTTTTTCACTACAAAAAAAGTCAACCTCCCAATCATCTTGAAATCATCTATTTTCTTCAAATATTTTTCCCTTTCAAGATATGAAAGATAGCTAAACATTAGTTCCACTTATAAAATGGTCGCTACTCCACTGTTGTCTATTATATTACACTAATCAGGGAAAAAATATCAATTCTCACCCATGGACAACGACAGCAAAAAAAAAAAAAAAAAAATTATATATTTAACTTTTTCTATTTATTTTTATTGAAAGTGAAGTAAGTATTCATATGATATTTCCAAATTTTGTTTAAGCACTAAGATGAATTATGCGAATGTTATGATCACACATATAGGTACTTAATTTCGTGTTTGGAAATGTTGTCTTCCTGAAAATATATTCCTTCCTAGAGGAATTAGTTTAGGAAAGTAACTTAACTAATTCCTGAAACTGCTGAAACACAATTTGATCCGTCTCATAGATACAAATTAAAAAAAAAAAAGATTTCTTAATTCCCATTGCATGTCTCCGTTTTAATTACTAAAACAAATTAGGTATTATTTACTGCGGGAATTTTGACTCATGTCAAACTTCAGGTATAATTCTTATAACGTTTGACACAAGTCAAGAAGTTGTCTAAACAAAAGTTAATAAATGATTGAAATAGAAAGTTCAACTGTCTTCAGTTAGTGGAGGGAAAGAAAAAAGGACTTAGAAAACTTCTTTTAAGAACAATGAAGTAGATAATTTATTGAAACGTTATTTAATCTGAAATTGCTTTTAACGTTTGACGCGGTCAAAGGTTATGAGTAGCGGTTTTAGATTGGCCTTTATTCGTATTACATTAATAAGATAATAACTCATTTCCGTTAATGTATTGTGTAAACAGAAAGAATATCCTTTACTCTTAACGTTGTTTGTTTATTCTTAATACAACTTTCTGCATGTCATCTATTCCGAAGTAAAATATTAAAATTGAGTAATAAATAACATCTTCTCTAACAGTATATTTTATATTTCCGTTTAATACTTGTTGATTTTTTTAAAATTTTGCTCGTTTTAATAATTCCTAAAAGAACCTAAACATTGATGAAACATTAAATTTTTTTAAAAAAGAATATTCTAAGGAATTTCTTTTTTCATTAAATTATCTTTATCTCACTAGTCTTAATAAAATATATAAATAACCGTCTTACGCAACATTTGATGTAAAAATGAATTTAAATAGTTTGGCGACTAAACCTAAAGCTACTCATCATAAATTCAACGTGTAAGCTTTGAATGAATTTAAAAAAAAGGCTTAGTGGTAAGGCAACGTACTTCGTAATGAGGAATAGGTAGAACAATTTTAAATGATAAGGATATAAGTGTTAAAAAAACTTTCATTTTTGGATCTTCAGAAAATTTGGTAGGAATGATTTTTAATATGACTTGTAGTATTCATTAATACTACATGAAAAATATTCACAATAGACTTTTCTGTTTTAATTATATACGTATAAATTTAAATCGCGCTAAAAATTTCAAACGGAAAAGGATATTCTCATAAATTGTTTCGGTACTTACGTACTATCGTAACCATACTAGCCATACGTGTTTCTTAATTTGGCGCGTTAAAGGAAAATTCTTTTTGTGAATGATTTATTTCTATTAGAATAAATATAAATTTTTCTATCGTTTAATTTTTTTTTCTCTAGCCTCAAACACTCTATCATAAATAATTGTGTATTTTGGAAGGGTTTTTTTTTCAACATTAATAAATTGTTTGGTTTTCCGTTTTGTCGTTGCAAGGGATAAAGTCGCCAAAAATGATACAACTAACGCTAAACGGGGTATTCTCGTTGGTATCCTTTTATCACCATATTTCAAAACACGTCATGGTCTTTTTCTTTTAGGGACGTCTTTTTCATAATACATCAACAATAGATGAAAAACCAATGAGAACCAACGTTTTTATATTATTTATGTGCATATTGTGTGTTGTCGGCAATAAAATCTGCTTGGCGAAATTAGCACCTTCAAAACGGAAAAGTGCCAATTTTTTTTTTTTTAAATGCTTTTTCCATTCAATATGTTGTTTTTCAGCAACCTTATGATTTAAACAAAAAAACTTTTTTTTATTACGTTTAAACTATTTCTAAATTATTGAAATTATGAATTTAGAAAAAGTAGTAAAGTTCATTACTTTCCATAAAGCAGATGGCATTGCCAAAGTCATACACTTGTTATTTCTGAATATGTTTCCATGACAACAGGCACATTTGGTGTTGTAATATTTTAAAGTTTTACAAAACAGTACATTTATCTTCAATTTCTATAGCGCTTTCTGCGTAATACTTTTATTTTTTGGATTCCTTTTCCCGTGCACGCTTTTCTTAAATTTTGCAGACTAATTAATTTAACTAAAACCATTTAATTAATTCCGTCCAAGCTAAAGGTTTTTCCAAAATAATTTTTCCGAGAGATTTGTTTAGTTTCAATGATAAAAGCATTTCGAATAAGGAAAAAGACAGTTGTTTGGAGAATTAATTATGACACTCAAAAGGGGGAAACACTTATCGGAGAAGTGCTTAAAGCTTAGAAGCATTCAATTTTATATTCTCTTGCAGAGAAGCGTAGGTGTAAAGAGAATTCGAAATAAATATTTAAGATTGGAAAATGGCAACTGCTCCGAAAGAAATTTTGAACTCCAAAATGAAGTCCACAAATTAATTTAATGACACACATTTTTTTTTATTTTACACGCATTAAGGTATCCGACTACCCTAAACTTGTGAATTTTGCCAAAAATGTACAATTTTTTTTATGATTTTATTTTATACACCATGTTTTATATTAGCTTTATAAAAATACCAAGTTTATCACTTTCCGTCCACTAGAACGAAAACTACAAGTGTTTTAGTAAAAGTAGATGCCAACTTAAGCAAGATATGTATATATATATATATATATATATGTATATATATATATAATACTTTAAAAGCCGTTTTAACCAAAACGTGTTTTTTTTTAAATGCGCAAACTCAAAAAGTTTTGAAAATAATTAACTGAAATTTTTTGTGTATGTTTTGTATAATAGAAGAAGTGTTTTATTCATCAGATTTACCAATCACAGTTTTATTACAAAATTTAGAGTCTCCTTTGTTAATATAATCACTGTTTCTTCCAAGCAATTTCACATAATAACTAAGATAAATTGCTCTAGTTTTTGTAAAAATTAAAATATCTCTTATTCTGAAGGTTATTTTAAAAATGAAAAGCATAGCAAAACACCAGAATTGAAAATTTGTTCTTAAACTTTTGGTTTAAACTAATCCCCACTTATGTTATTTTTTGTAAAATTTTACCAATTTTTTCCTTATAATAATAATAACAATTTCCTTTTATCTTCTTAATTTTAGCATATTTTTCTTAAAATGTACTATACAAATCTAAAATGCATAAAAAAAATACAATATTTCCATTTTTTTAAAAAAAAAAGTTGTTGCAAGTAGTGGGATACTTTAACATGCTTTTATAATCATTTATGATTTATGAACGCTAAAAAGTAAATCAAGCATATTGATATACTAAGCAAGTAATAACGAATAAAATAAAAGCTTAACACTTCTTTGCTATAACGAGTTTTTTTTCTTTAATTTTTTAATTTTCATTGATTAAATTCTACATATTTCTTCCAGCAATTACATTCAAATAGCATTATAATAAATCACGACTTATCATTAAAATAAAGAACAAATTTTCTAAGCATAGTTCCTTTTTAGCAAGTTGAGGGAGGGTCTTCAAGTCCTGGTGCCCCTGAACAGCCACTAGGCCAGGGGTGAGAAACTTTTTTTTTATCAACGTGCCATTTTTTCTAAAGAAGTGTTTAGTGAGATGTAGACGTGCCGTCAAATAATTTTGATTTGTGATTATTGGAAAAATAATAAAGCTAAATACTAACAACTCAAAACTCTTTATTTACAACGAAAAAATATCTTTTGTACTGTATAGTTGTAAATGTTTATTTATACGTGTAATTCAAATAAAAGTAACATTCGCGTGACTTCTGTTGTTGCTTATTGGATGACAAATAGCTTATATTAGGATTGTATGATCTTACTTTTAGAAGAATGCAGGCTGAATTGGAGTCATCTGCCCAATGATTTCCAAGTAATTAATTATTTTTACTGTGGTTCACTTTTTTGACAAGAGGGTTTGTAATTTGTTTCAAAATGCCGTTTTAGAAACGAAGATCTGCGTATCACTCACTGTTCCAGAACGTAAAACAAACACCGCTTTTTCTCACCTTTACTAATAATATTTATATTTCTAGATTCACCGTTTGAAATTCTCTGTTACTACCTTGCACTTTTGTTCCTTTGCTGAACTAGCCATGTTAAAAATCATAAATATGACACAAATAAACTTTAAAATACAGTTGTGTGTCAACGAAATTGACTATACTATGCGTAGACAAATTTTGGATCATAAGCAACTGTAGTCCACGACGTAACCGAAGAAAGACAATTACAAACGAGTGTACTCTCGAACGTTCCGCCGTCAATCCCTAGCATTTATTCCTAATACTTCACATAGTGAACTTTGCTATTTTGAAATAAAATTCAAAAAGTTAGATCACTGGCGAGCCCAAAATATTGTGTCGCGTGCCGTTGCTGGCACGCGTGCCACTGGTTTGCTATTCCGTCCTTGATCAAGCCTAGTGGTCCAAGTGGTCAAGCCTAGAGGTCAAGGTCGCGGAGACTTGTGGCTGGCTCTTGTCATGAGTTCGAGTCTAGTATCGCTGCAGACCCGCCTTGTAGATAGGGCTGATACTTGATAAATCTATTGAGGCTCATTGTCTTCCCGAAGCCGTGGTGTGGTAGCTAGGAGAGGGGGTGATAGTTCAGGTGTCATCCTCGTCACTTGACCATGGCTCACAACTACGAGGTCCGTCGCCAATAGTCTTCGTGTTGCTTCATAGTACGACGAAAGTTTTCCTCTCATTGACTCTCACTCTTGGCATTTTTACTATTAGCTGTGCAGCTGATATATTTCAGAATAAATAAAATTTCGCGATTGTATAATGATTTTAAATCAACAATTAAAATACTGAATTAATACATTTTTACGGAGATTTTGTATTGTTCGGCATTGGAAAAAATTTTTTATAAAATATTTTTAAAATATTAAATAAATTTACAATGCTTATAAGGTCCCAAAAATACATTTTTATCTTATTTCTACAGACATTAAAAAAAGAATTAGCAGAACATTATATTAAATATATTATACGTTTTTAAGAACACACTTTTCGAGGGTTGACTTTTCTAGTTATCTGAAAGTACCAAAAACATATACAGAATCTTATTAAATCTATAATAATTCTATTTCATACTAATACTCCGATGACCAAGGATTTCAGTTCAAAACAATTTTAAAAAAGCTTAAAGGACATTGAAAAGAAGAAGACATAAAAAGTGTAATTCTGTTTCGGATTACAATGCGTTTTCTGTTCTTATGAAACCCTTATTATTTTTAATAGTCTTTCCAAGAATGTCCAAGACTATTCAATAATTTATTTGCTTTGTGGGTCTTTTTGAAACTATATGGGATTGCTTCTTATTTATTGGAGAAAGAAATACTTATTCTTTCATAAAAAAATGTATGTCTTTTCATAGAAGCGTTATTAATAACACAATAATATATCATTATTAAAAATAGAATACATTTTATTTTATTTATTGCATTCAAGTTCGTTAATTTCAATACACTTTCATTCAGAACTTATAAAGGGTTTTCTTTCCACCTTTTAACTAATCCTCAAGATCAATGATTTTTGATGATCTCTTTATGTGAAGGAACCGCGACGCATGTAAATGAGTCGCTGTATTTAAAGTGAAGTGAAATGAGTTCGAGGAAGAAATTGGTACTGAACTCTTAGAGGGTGATCGTTTAAATTGTATAATTGAAATCTACTTTCTGAGAGAAATGTCTACGTATCTCGGCAAAAGACTTGTTGATTTATTATTAGGAGCTTTACGAGTGTTCATCTTCAATGCGTCTGTCTGACATTCATAAAAGTAATTACTATTATTATTTATGACTAACTGGGGCTCCCATTAACTAATTGCATATGTATTAGATTTTGTATCAGCATAAATCAAGTTGTTGATTTTTCAATATGTCTCTTCCAGCACATTTCGCTCTAAACACAGCGTTTCTCAAACTGTGAATAGCACCCCCAGAAGGGGCGTGATAACTCTACGAGGGGGGGGGGGGCGTGAGCATGAAGAAAAATCAAAAACAAAAGCATATTTTAATAAATTATTAATTTATAGATCGTAAACATAGAAAATACATCCTCACATAATAAAAAATAAAATTAACATTTACCCTGATATAATACACTTATAAATGTATCGGTACTGCACAATATATTTTAAAAATACTAAGTTAAGAGGAAGTTTAGTAATTACCATTGACTCCATGAGCTCTTGTCAAACATAAAATTATATACAAAAGCAACACTTCTTAATTTGTATGGTTTATAATTAATCCCTTGACTGCCGATTAAAAGTTATGCGATTCGCTCCCCAATGCTACCGTTTCCCAAGTAGGGGAGTGTAAGTGATGTATTGGGGGGGGGGATAAATAAGGCAATCTTCCGCAATAACTGTCAAGGTCCGTTTATTGCATTCCAAAGCCCTGGAAATAGTTTTATAGATAGTAGTGCACAGAAAAAATCGTACTTCGGAAAGATGTATATATAGGTCCGGGGCAATTAATGATTTGACTGAGTGAGACGTTTATATACGCTGATAGCAATTAAGAAAAAGTCGCATTGCAGCTATTAGTGTTAAAGCATAATATTATTGAATTCAGTACATTTTGTTATTTGTATGAGGGGGAGGGGGTGGCAATGAAAATTTTGGGTGAATATTGGGTCGAAAATCTTGAAAGTTTGAGAAGTACTGCACTAACAGGAACTCGGATTTACCACAGATTGATAATTCTAACTAAACAAAATCATTTCAATATTTCACTAAAAATGGTGAAAAGAATAAAGCATTTCAGTAAAGTAAAATGTAATTAGACAAAGTCCTTACTTAAAACCCAGAGATAAATTGTAGCTCATAACAGCAATTTATATACCAAATATTATTTTCTCCTCTTTTTCTTGGTATATGGACCATTTATGAAACGCATTTGACAGGGGATGAGAAATAGGTATTTGATATTAGATGGTGGACTGTGTATCGTCCATCTGAACCACCTGCATCGACATCGAAATTAGAAAGCCATCTAAAAACGTTTTGTTGAGTGTGTGACGGAATGGGCAAGAAGTCCTGCTTTTGAACAATGCTACATCTTTCTGTCTTCAATTAGAGAGATGACGTTCTGCATAAGGGTCATTTTATACGAGTAAACTAGTGCCAGCCGAATCAAATCAGACTGCGTAGAGGTAGTTTTCAATAGAAATCTGATGTTCCAATTGTGTCGAAATAGGTTTACCCTGTCTTCGTCCACCAAGCTGACATTCTTATTGTGTCGACATAGCTTTATGGCCCTTTGATACAAGTCACCTTGTACGCCCCTATAAACGGGCTGAGAATTAAGTTTGAAAAGAAATCGCATGGGTTCCTTCACGTATGTTCAACTGGCCCTATGTTGTAAAGCATTTGAAAACCACGCTCTCCTCTACACTAGTTGACTGAACCTAAAGGATATTGTGGAAGTTCTCTTCACACACAGCTACTTGTATACAGAAAGCTTTTTATTGTTTCTGCGGTCTCAATCATTGTACCATTGAAATTGTAAACTTTGCTACGGCAGTCACCTTTTCAGTCATATTTGTGCCCATGTGTGAAATGATAATTGTCTCCCGTCTAGAGGAGTAGTGAAAAGAAACATATAACTGGAAAAAAGTTTCCTCGTTTGAAAGTGACCTTAATCGTGAAATGACCCAGAGTTTTAAATTGACAGGGTATTATCCACCATCACGATTAAGCAACACTTCAAGCTGTATTTATCAATCGTTAATATGTAATGGAGTGGAGTCAAGAAATTTTATTTCACAATTTCTATTTTTCTGGTTTTGCACCAATCGAATATCATATGCTTCGTGTGTTGCCCAATTCCTTAAGGCGAAAAATCTTTGATGTTTTTGATGTCATGAAAACTATCATCCAAAATGTTTTTCAGTCTTAAACTCAAGACATTAGCCGATGTGGGATTAATCTGCCCCCAGATAGACGAGAAAATGTCATACATAGTACGAGGGTGGTCCAATAAGTACTTAGCTTACAAATGAAAAACAAAAACTTTGGAAAAAATGCAATTTATTTTTCAATATAATCTCCTTTGGTAGTTCGATGCACTTGACCCAGCGATGCTCCAACTTCTTTAACCCGTCTGAAAAAAAGTTTTCTCGAGGTCTATAAAGTAGGCTCCATGGTGGCGATTACTCCCTCATTCGAATGAAATTTCTGCCCGGCGAGTGACTTTAGAAGTCGCAAGGGGCCAAATCTGGAGAACATGGTGAATGGGACAGCAGTTCGTAGCCTAATTTGATCAATTTAGCCGTGGCGAGTGCGGAGGTGTGAGCCGGTGCATTGTCGTGGTGGAAGAGCACTTATTTCTTTGCCAAACGGGTCCGTTTTTTTTTAAATTCGGCGTCGAACCGGCCCAATAATTTGACATAGTACTGCCCTGTGACCTCTTTGCCCTTCTCCAGGTAGTCAATGCATATCACACCTTGCGAATTCCAGAAAATGGTGGCCATCACCTTTCCGGCCGATGTGACAGTCTTCGCCTTCTTCGGAGCAGGTTCACCGGGTACAGTCCACTGTTTCGACTGTTCCTTGGTCTCTGGTGTGTACCAGTGGATCCATGTTTCGTCGACGGTCACGTAACGACGCAAAAGCTCGCTTAAACAGCGCCAAACACTACTCTGAAGTGGTCACACGATTGTGCTTGTTATCCGGAGTGAACAAACGTGGCACCCATCTTGCCGATAGCTTTCTCATACCCAAAATTTCATGTAGGATATGCGCCACGCAGTCTTTTGAGATGCCTACTATTTCAGCTACCTCGCGCACCTTCAATCGGTGGTCTGCCAAAACGAGATCGTGGATTTTCGTCACGTTATCCTCCGTGGTTGTTGTTTTTGGGGCATCTGGGCGTGGCTCATCAAAAACTGACGTGCGACCACGTTGAAATTCGTTGAACCAATTTTTGACGGTCGCCATCGAAAGAGAAGCGTCTCCATACACTGCATCCGAAAGTCCTTTGATTTCACTTCTCGATTTCCCTTCCAAAAACAAGAATCGAATCCCCAACCCATATTGCTCCTTTTCCATTTTTTTTTAAATCAACGGACACGCTTTTGCTTTCACAAGCTCTCAAACCAGAACTACTAGTCCGATCTGGCTGAAATTTCATCAGTAGCCGTCTACAGGAAGGTACTACAGTGTATTTCTCTTGCGATAGCGGCACCATCAGGCAGTGAGGCTAAGTACTTAGCGAACTGCCCTCGTAATGGTGAATATTACATCTTAAACTAGATACATTTTGTGTTACTGTAATTTTTTATCGTCAAAGAAAAAACTGCACTTACCCAATATGTGTGTGCATGAAAAAGGTTACAGCATGCAAAAAATGCATCTGGATAAAAAAAAAGTTTAATAATTCAGGATTTAGAAAGATTATAAAATAAATGCAATAGTTTCATAAATTATATTCTATTTCTTCTTTTGTTAAAAAATAACTACATTAAACAATTTTGAATCCTATTCGTCAACCATATATATATAGATTAGTTTTTTATTTTTATTTCAAAGACATTTAAAGCTTAAAGGTTCACCATAACATGTAACTAAGAGTTAAATATTTCTCAGAATTATACACGTCTATAAACAATTAATTAAATTGTAGAAATTAAAATGTTTGTGGAGGTTTTTTATAAGAGTTGTAAAGTTGTGTGTAATAGTTTATCTTAAGCATATTAATAATTTTTCTGTTTATTTCAATTAAACAAATTATGTTAGTTGAAATTAAAAAGACTGTAACTATATAGTTGTAGTTATACAAATATAACTTTTAAACAGAAATTATTGCTAACAAATTTAATTTGTTTTTTACAGCAGAGCAATTCACATAATTCGATGAATTATTATATGAACATTAAATTAAGCTCTCAGACTGCTTTAAGTACTCGATTGCATAATTTATAGTAATTGATTATGTAAATACATAACAACTGAATGTTCAGAAGACTTTAATTCATATAAATACAACAACTGAGGCACAAGGTAATCAATATGCTTACTAGGAAATAAAAACACGTTGGGTTTCTATTGAATATAAATTATTATTATAAATACAGCATGTATCAGAATAACTCAAACTTTCAGGACAGCGTTCACGTAGACGATGAGAAATCACATAGCAATGCATGGTGGAAAATGTACTCTGTATTTTTCTGTATGTTTGTATTTTTCTTTTAAATATATATATATATATATATATATATATAAAAAAAAAAAAAAAAAAAAAAAAAATATATATATATATATATGTATATGTACGAGGGCATTTCGAAAAGTAAAGATACGCCGTACTCCAGAAGAAAGAAAAGTTTTGGCGAGCAAGTTGGGAACACAGGTGTTAACCTTGAACCGTTAGGTTTCTCCTCGCGGTCGTTCGGCATTTCAACGTTGATTCTGGTTGGAGTACAGTGGTGGCAAAGAGTCCTGAACACACTCATTTTTTGGCGTAATTTTTGTGTTTTACTTCATTTTTTGTTGTGAAATTATCGCACTACCTTAAATATTGTTATTGATTTTAATGTATTTTTCCACGCTGATTTCAAATCTGTTTGTAGATTTAATCTAAAGTAAATAGTTTCATTGATATGTTGAAAAACCCTTGACAAGAAAGCACAAGGTCACTGTAAGAATGAGTGTGTTTTCCACCATTGAAATGCTTCGTTATTTCAACCAATCAGAGAGCAGTAGTGATAAAGGGTTGAATGAAAAAGGTGAAATGTGGTTTATTATATTGAATGCAGTTGTGTGTGCTTGTGGAAAATAGTGTATTGAAAGCAATTTGAAGTGCGTTTGTGGAAAGTATTGAAATTATGGCTAAATTTTCATATCTGCCTGAGAATAAAAGGTACAAAATAATACATTTGAAGGAGCCAAATTGCTGCTAAAGTACCATGTGGCCTTTCTACTGTTGTGAGAACTTTGAAAAGATTTTCTGAAACAAATTTTATTGCGGACAGGGGGCAATCAGGACGACCAAGAAAAACATCTTTACTCGAAGACAGGTTATTACACAGAATTGTACTTTCAAACAGAAAGCTTAATTCCTCGCAAATTTTGAAACAATGGACTTCGACATCAAATGTGAGTGTGTGCCCAAGAACTGTTAGAGGAAGACTGCTGGAAATTGGGTTACGAGGCTGTAAACCATTACTGACTAAATTTCAACGCAAGAGGCGATTGACGTGGGCAAGGGAACATTCATTATGAACTATTAAAGACTGGGAAAAGGTAATATTTAGTGACGAGAGTCAGTTTTGTATTTCTGGCTACCAAAGTAGTGCCTATGTAAGACGACGCACTCATGAGGAATTCAGCCCTCAGTGTCTGAAGCCCACAGTAAAGTACCCGACAAAAGGGATGGTATGGGGTTGCATGTCTTCTCATGGTGTTGGAAGACTTCACATCGTTAGCGAAACAGTGAAAGCCATGGATTACATTGAAATACTACAAAATAAATTGCTACCAACTGCGAGAGATCTTTTTGGGAATCAGTCATGGATTTTTCAAGACGATAATGCCCCTTGTCATCGTGCAAAGGTAGTCCAGAAATGGTTGAAAGACCATACTGTGAATAGAATGAACTGGCCAGGACAGTCTCCCGACCTTAATCCGATAGAGAACTTATGGTTTAAAATTGGTTATGAAATTTCAAAGAAACAACCTTCAAACAAACGTGAATTAATTGAAGCTTTAATATTTTTCTTCAACCATATTGTCACGAAAAATCTTCTTTTGAAATTGGTGCATTCCATACCAAAAAGATGTAGAGCCGTAATTAAAGCAAACGGCTGGCCCATAAAATATTGATTTTCTAATATGTGACAACAAGGTAATTTTCAAAATGCTTATTAAATATACCGTATTTGTCAATTTTCGTGTTATTTTTCTTTGCATATTATGTTATTCTATATTGTTTTGTTCTGCATATATTTCACATTATTGTGTTCAGGCAGCTTTACTGCAAAAAATATTTTAGTCATTAAGAAACTAGTAGTAGATTTGAAATCAGTATAAAAAAATACAGTAAAATCAATAACAATATTTAAGATAATGCGATAATTTCACAGCGAAAAATGAAGTCAAACACAAAAATTACGCTAAAAAATGAGTGTGTTCAGGACATTTTGCCACTGCTGTATGTCGTGTTTAAAATGGCTGCGTCGATTCAGAATCCCGCCAAATGCAAAGTGCGCTACGTCATACGTTTTCTTCATGCAAAAGGTCAGCGACCAGCGGATATTCACAAAGAAATTGTTTCTGTTTATGGGAACATTATGAATAGACAAAATGTAACGAAATGGTGTCGTCATTTCTCTGAAGGTAGGACCGATGTTCGATGGAGTCCGCTTGCTTCATGACAACGTTTGGCCTCACACAGCTCTCGTAACCAAAGCACTACTCAAACAATTCAAATGGGAAGTATTGGACCATCCGGCATACAGCCCGGACCTTGCGCCCAGCGACTTCCCTTTATTCCGTTACCTGAAGTCACATCTTGGTGGAAAATCATTCCACGGCGATGATGAGATCAAAGATGAAGTTGAAATGTGGTTCCAACAACAGGCGGTAACCTTCTATGACTGTGGGCAACAAAAGCTTGTGCACCGACTTAACAAATGTTTGGATAATGGGGGTGATTATGTCGAAAAATAATAAATAATCCAGTTAATAAGATGTAACTAACGTTTTCTAAATAAATGTTTTTTTAAGGAATGCGAGCCATTGTATCTTTACTTTTCGAAATGCCCTCGTATATATATATATATGTGTGTGTGTATATATATATGTATTTATATATATATATATACATATGTATATTATATATATACATATGTATATTATATATATATACATATGTATAATATTTATATATAAATATTATTTTCAATTATATTTATCGTAACAAGGTATTAGTTAGTGATAAATTTAATACATATTTAAATATTAATAATTTTATTAAACATTTTATGGAACATAGTTACCCTCCTAAATTTATAAAAAGTTACCTAACAGTTAAATAAAAAAAGTTATTAGTTGTACAGTTTATAGATAGATGGCGCCTCTAGTTAAGTAATTTACCAATATTATATTTACTTAAAAATTAATTGTATATGTATGGGTGGTACTTTTATTTTCTGTAAATTTTAAAATAAAATATAGAGTTTTTAAATGTGTACATATAGTATTAATGCTACTTTATCAAAACTTACTAATTATATGCGATACTGTTATTGCCCATAGGCGGCGAATATCATTCACGTGGTAAGTCTTCTAATAGTTTAACTTTGATTTTAAATATTTTAGTAATTATTACAGGCTATAATATTATCGTTTTACATTAATAGATTATGGTTTTATCTATAATGATAGTTAAACTTCTCGAGAAATTTATTGCTTTCCCTATGGCCCAGAGTATTGGGAAATTCAGGTGAAGGTTGGCTAGCCGAAAAACATTGTTTAAACCTGCATTGCTAGTTCCTAAGGCTAGGAGTTTGCTTTAGTATTTCTGTGGCTAAATCTATTCTATCATGACTATAGTTATCTTAGTCATAAGATAACTATTTTAATAACTATATAGCTATTCATAACTATTTTTTGTATATTTTTGTAATATATATAGTATATATATATGTTTGTGTGTGATGTATATATATTATATATTATACATATATATATATATATGTATACATATATATACACATATGTATATATGTATATCAAAATTTCTCTTCAAGAGAGAGATGAATAAACATGATTAAAACTGAAAATAATTGAAATTGCAAGATAACCAGACAACCGAATTTAAAAAGAAATATGAAAAATTAAAATAATAGAGTTAAATATAAAAGAATGGATGTAACAGTATTATCAACATTGCTGACTTAGAACAGCTTATATATATAAAAAAAATTATATAAAAGTATATATATATACGCGTGATTCTTAAAATATTGCGATCAATTTTGTTACTCTTTATACATTTCGAAGACAACCACGATAAATTTTATCGAGAATTGATACAAACCGGTATTTAATAAGAAAGTTGTTAGATGCGGATAAATTAAAAAAAAATTAGTATAATTAGTTCCATTCTCACAGGTATCCATTTATGTGACATTTGCTTATTCGAAATGATATTATTAATAAAGAATAAGATTTATAAGTGTTAGAAGAGACGCGTGGTTCTCCGTAACACAGGTAATAAAGAATGGGATGTAGATAAGAAGTATATATAGGAGGAGGAGGAGTATTACATTTTTTAAAATTTAATTACGATAATATTTAAATTAACAGAAATTTATCTCAAAAAGTATTAACAAGTATAAATATAAGCTGTACTGTAGATTGTCAGTAAAATTGTAACATATTTTAACTAACCGTTATTTCAATTTCAAGAGTCTTAGACAATAGTCAGGATTTCCTTCGGAGCCTAAGTGTACTTCTTGGGGGTCTATAGAAGCTTACAAATTGTCTATATTATTCCAAGAGTTCATTGGAGGTCGAATACTCATAGACAATTATTTTCTGCTTTAAAAAATTCCATATAATTTTTAAAGAGATTTTGTACTTGTTACATAATATATCTACTTTAATATGTATATGTTACCATGAAAGACCGACATTGGAGAATGTCGACTTTCACCGGTGAATGTCAACAAACACCAAATACGTCGGTGAAAGAGTTGAAAGAGTCGGTGAAAGTTGTTGCAATAAATAAGATTTGAATAACTTAATTTAGTAAGTTTTTCATTACTATTATTTTATTTTCTCATTTAGAACGTACTGCATAATTAAGTAAGTTTTAACTTCCATTATTTTTCTTTCTCATTTTGAATGTACTGTGTGTTTTAAGTTCTTAGTCATCCTCTCAGAAAGAGAGGCGAAAAATTTATCACGACTGAATTACGGAGAAAAAAATATAAATCTTAGACATGTTCAGCATTTACCATTAGTGTATGGTGAATGTCTACATTTACCGGTGTAAGTCAGAAATAGGGTATTTAGCAAATATTTCGGACATACACCAAGCGACTATGTGAATGTTAACATTCACCCGTGAAAGTCGACATTCTCCACATATTGGTGTTTCACCGTAACATATATATATCAAATATATATATGCATGGGGATGTGATCCTTGCATCTAAAGTAGATTGTCATGTCGCTTCTGTATACGCGCAGAATATATAACTTTGAAAAACTGTGTGATAAAATGGTTATTAGATATAGTGATGGTACACCAATAAAAGCCATTTCACACACACACAGAAAAGTTAGAAAAATGTGCCAATACTACAAGAAAAAATAGCATTAAAATTTACTCATAATTTTAAAAAAAAAATCTGTTCATCTTCTTAGCTTAATTGTTATATTTGCGTTCTTTTGTTCAATTATTAATACGAAACTATTGTATTCTGTGAATCAAGAGTCGGCAACTTTGTAGCGTAGTGAGTTAAAAAAATCTACCAATGCGATTCAGGGTGCCCCATAGCAAAAAATGTTTGAAACAATTCGATTACCATGGCTATGCATGCAGAGTTAGGAATAAAGGTCAAGACTTTAGATTTACAGATCCATTAAAAATTAATTATTCATCACTTCATCTTAAAATATAACTACTTCTTCGGCAGAAATAAAAAAAATTAACTGTACATATATTATACATAATGCATGGTTTAAACCACAGGTTCCAAAACCTTTTTGCCTCATTGACCCCTTGCCATGTTTTTCGGTTTTGCGTAGACCCGTACTTGTCTAATACAGAATTTTTCCAAATTTATCAACTTAAATGTCTTTTTGATAGCTGGTATGGAGCTCTACTTACTTCAAAATGTTTAAATTTCTAACTGTAGTGAAAGAGAGTATAGCGTTTAAAACCTAAGACACAAGTTAATTAAATTAAAATTTAATTAGTTCTTAAAATAAAATACATAAAGTAACTGAGCAACAAACAAATGTTTTTACTTGGAGAGATGAATCTGGCGCTTCGTCCATTCTAGTGCTTCTAAAATTGCTGATATTCGTTTCTAAATTTTACTTAAAGATCTTCTTAGCGCCTATTTCAACCAATTCCTCTTGCAATATGTTGTTTATTTTTCTTTCAATGCGACCTTATTAATTAGTTGTCTACTGTAGTTTTACCATATAGGGGAGACCGGGGCAAGATGACGAGCGGGGCAAGATGAATAATGTCTTAATTTTTCCGTACTCCACTAGGTAGCAGCATCAAATGAACACTACTAGCTCTCCTTTTGGCCTTTCGTTAAACAATAGTATTGTCACACTGAAATCACCCTTTTTGTGTTAGTTATGAAGCTTTGATTGTTTTTGATGCAACGATATAACTTTTAAGCATGAGTAAAGAAGCTCTGCTACAGGTACAGGTAAGGTATAACGTTTCTCTTTAATATTAATCAGTAACTTGGTTTAAATACTACCTATTACCATGAATAAATGTAAATTAATTGCCTTCCTTCGTGGTAATGAGAACGAATATTTTTAAACAGACGTTCTGGGGCAAGATGACGATCCAAACATGGGGCTCTTCATCTTGCCCCGTGTTTCGGAATTTATTAAACTAACTAATTGCTGTCCATTCTATTAAATTCTGCGAACACGTGTTCGTCTGTGTGTATGTCAGCGCGACCTTGCGCTTCCATCTTTTTGGGGGCTAAGGGGTGCATCGGATTGGGAAAGGTTTCATTCGAAAGGGAGTGACCAGAGGAAGACATTTTTGCCATCCGCTAAGCCCCCCCTAAAGAGGAAGGAATGTAACAATAATTTGTCGCTTTAGAGCTACTGGCTTTTATCTGCCACCTTTTCTGATTTTTTGCGAGAGAACGAATGCTTCCTGAACTTGAAAAAATGAGCATATGCTCTACATCTTCCTCACCACCAATATCGCAATCACAGGAAGATGACGGAACTAAATTAAATTTGTTCAAGTATTTTTTAAAATTGCCATGACCAGTTAGAAATTGTGTTATTTTGTTATTGGTATAAAAATGATGGCAGGACAGTCTCTTATTAATGGTTGGAAAAAATTTCTTTGTTACGCTCCCATTATTTGATGTGAGATATTCTTGGCTCCAAGACTTCACCATTCTTTCCTTCATAATCTTCTTGTGAAATGACTTAGAAATATTAATGGCAATGTCAATTTTGCGCTTAGTTGCAGCCTTAGCCAGCCAATCGGCTCGCTCATTTCCAAAAATGCCCGTGTGTCCGCGAACAAATGCAAAGTCTATTGAGATGTTTTTATCTTTTAGGCTTTTCAGTTGCTTTTGGATCTCGACGATTATGTTGTTAGATGAAGAAATACACTTAAGAGAATCCAAGGAGGAAAGAGAGTCTGTACAGATGAGATAGTCTGAGACACTATTTTGTTCAGTGATCCTTTTAATGGCGAAGTTTAAACATAAAAGTTCAACTACAAAAACTGTGCATTCATCACGAATTCTGAATTGAAAGTACTCGGATTCTACACCACTCCTGAACACAACAAAAGAGAAACCAACTCTGCCATCAATTTTACTATCTTTATGTCCTTTGTAACCGCAAATCAACTTCTTTAAATTTAGTAAATAAATCTGTTAAACACAGGTAAATCTGGTTTCCACTTGATTAAATTTTCTTTTAAAATTAAAACCATGATCTGGTTTAATAAGAGTCACTATCGTAGACACCTATTTACAACTCATGGACCCCCAAATTATTTCTTCGCTGACATGGACCCTTTGCCTGCTGTCATAGACCCCTGGGGGTCTATATAGACCACTTTGGGAATCACTGATTTAAACTTATTAAAATAAGAAATAGACAACATAAAAAATGAAGATTCCTTCAATACAGTTAAAAGAATTAGTATTTTAACGTGAAAAGTTCTTTCGCGCCGTTATACTTCATTTCGCAACATCAGGAATATAATTACGTGACGCTCACTTTGATACGATTTTGATCATTCAATTGTAAAACTGCATCTTTGCAGGCTCAAAATATTTTTCATATGAGAAAATTTTTGTTTATTTAGGTATGTAGAAACAGGGGCGTACACAGAACTAGGATGTGTGTATGAAGAGGGGGGAGGATCATTGAAAACACACTTAAATGAAAGCGCCGAGAGGTAGTTTATATGGGGCTGTTAGAGTATGGGGCTGGGTTGAGCTCCCAATCACTCTCCCTTTTCTACGCCACTGGGTAGAACTGAAATCGGAGTTTATGTAATTTTCTCTTTAAACAATTAAATCTCTCCAACAATAACAACCAGAAATTTAACAAGTACTATAAAAAATTAAGTCATAATTCCTACTTAGATCAACAACAACAAAAAATAATTTTAGTTACTTTTTATTAAATAGTTACAATTAATATAAATATGTATATACATATGACAGAATCACACCATTAAGTGGCAATTACTTTTTATTAATTATCATTAAAGTATCGTTTTGTCATCCAAAACAATCACGTATATCAAATTTTAGTTCAACTGAATGCTTTAAAACGTGAGGGGAAAAAATTCTTTTAAAGTTTTGACCCAAGTCGACAAAAATGAAGTCAACGGGGCTGTACCTGTAATTCTTTAAATAACTAATTTCAGTCAATTAATTTTAATCAATTAAAGAAAATTTCAGCTCAAATAAGCGCTTTAAAATTTGAGAAAAATACTTTTTCAAGTTTGGACACAAGTCCCCAAAATGATCACCAAGTCGCCAAAAATGATGCCAATGTGGTTGTATTTGTAATTATTTGAATAATTAGTTTTCATGAAATAATTGCTATTAATTATAGTTAAATTACTGTATTGTCATTCAAAATAATCGTGTATATAAAATTTCAGCTCAATTGAGTACTTTAAAATGTATTTTATTAACGATTGAAAATTTGAACAAGATAAATATATAAATATATAGAGAATGTAAACTAATAGTAGGAATTAAAAAAAGCAGTCAATTTATCTTTATCTTCCAGATGTTTTCTTAATTCCGTAAATTTTGCTTTCTATCCATCTGGAGGTGCTAGTCTAATACACTCCGTCTCAAAATTATCAATTCCATCCACTCAAAAATTGACAAATTGGTTGTGTGGTGTAGAATGCCCCTGAAAATTATACCACGTGGCATATCTGGCACGCATGCCATACGTTACTGGCGCGTGCTGTATAATAAAGTAAAAATGTCAGGATTTCTGAAGAAAACTATTCTCTTAAAAGGGGGAGATTTGGAAAAAGAAGCGGAACTCCTGTACAACTTGTTCTCTTTAGAAAATTCTGCTGGAAAACATTTCAATGACAGTATGCAAGATTTTTATGTATACACCCAACTGTTTTTTCTTCTTTGCATTGTAGATATGCTTCTTAGAAAACCGTTCAAAAAATCGTGTAAAAAATACATGGGTCAAATGGTAAAATTGAGGATGCTTCCTACAAATCTAAAAAATCGAGTAAGTTGAAAAATCTCTAAACATTTTCCTAAGAAACCGTGCAAAAAAGTAATAATAAAATCTATGTTACATATTGATAAAACAAAAACAATTCATTTTTGTTACAAAAAAAGTTTTAATTTTTGTGCAGCAAAAATTTTAGTCTGTGAGTACAGACAACATATAAAAATTCAAATTTGGACTCAGGAATGTAACTACTATTCGTCGAGCTAATTGATAACAAGGGTGCACGTATATTACAAAATGGATCAAAAATGCTATCATCAGTAGATGGGTCTAGCACAATTGTCGGTTTTAATTTAAATGAAACATTTTGTTCGTTTTTAAAGGCTTCTATTGATTTTTCTGTGTTATTTCAGTCTTATCAGCGGCTGTCTCAGTTTGGTTTCTCAAATTGATAATATAACTCTTGATATCCTGTTACACAAGCTTATTAAGAAGTTTTAATGCGTGGTATATGTCAGGATCATGAATAATAAAATGTTGTTACATTTTGTAGCAAATTTCAAGCTCTCTCAAATTAAATCAGCTGTTAATATCTGAATTTCACCTTCGACTTCACCATCATCAACTTCTTTATTCTCTCTTTCTCATAAAAAAAACTGTCATAAGCTCGTTTAAATCGTCCTCATCCAAAGAAAACGAGCCCCCAGTTTTTTTTTAAAATTCCTACTAGAACAAAAAATGTGTCTAAAAAAAATTCGTGTACCGTATTATTTCAGTGCTAAAATATTTTTTAAAAAAAACTATGTAAAAAAGAGTTGGTTATATTTATCTCAAGAAATCTCTTACCTCAGCGGGTACCATAACAGCTGGGGGTCGAAATACTCCCCCAATCGCCAGACAAAGGTCTTTACCGGATTCCTGGATCCATAGACAAAGAATGGCAATGCACGTGAGTAAGCATGCCGAGACGCAGATGAGAGCGTGCCGACAGAGCCGGCGTCCGGCCATTCCACGCGCTATCTACACGCCGAATTCCGGAATCAAGCGAAGAAGCGATTCGAAGGATCCGGCGAGACGCATGCGCATTAAGCGATTTACGTTAAAGAGTGAAATGTATACAGAGGCACCTTTGTGCTCCTTGTTTATTGTTGATGTTTGGGGTTAATTCGGATTGATCGGGCATCTGATAGTTCGAAAAATAATCTAAAAACTCATATCTGATAGAAGCAAACAAGAGAAAGAGTTTTAGAAACTGCTTTAAATATTATTTTAATTTTGATTTGATTTTTTTAATGCACGACTACAGTGAAATTCGTTTAACACGAAACTGAGTGGGACTAAAATATATTTTCGTGTTAAAATATGTTGAAAAAAAAACCATATATCAACACAACTAAGTTACTAAGAGTTTCTTTTATTTGCATGGATGTGTATATATGCATAAATTTAATAAAAATCAATGAAACAAAAATTCAGAAGAACTTAAGAAAACCGACTTCTTGCAACAACTTTTTTAAAAAAAATGGAGATGTGGTTTTTTTTGGTTTTTTTTAGATTTGTTTAGCACATTTTAAGAAAAACATGCTAAAATTAAGAAGAGAAAAAGAAAGTATTAGTACTAAAATGGGTAAAATTTTACAAAAAACAAGATATCAATCATTGGCATGGCCAAGTAATTTTAGTGCGTTTTTCACATGTTGTATATTTTACAATAATGCAACTAATAAACTTTTTACTATCAGAAAATAGTGTGTACTGTACCACTCCTTTAAATGTACTACTATTGAGCTGAAAAGAAATAATGACACAAATCTGTATCAGCACTATAAAAAAGCAACAACAAAAAATTTAACCCGAAAACCCGAGGTCAATTGGTTGCTTATTAGCTGAGAAACAGGTATGACAAAATATGGAACGAAGACGAAATTTGCGTCCTAATAGCGCTTTTGTTCCACTACGAGAAAAACGCTCTAAAAACTTTTTGCAAACAATACATTTACTAGGTAAAATTTGAGAAAATTTTGTTATAAACTAGCGAAATTCACGAAAATTTGTAGGAAAATTTAAATATATATAATTCGGCTTATCTAGGGCACAAATGCGACCAAAAGCCGAAACCCGAGGTCAATTGGTTGCTTATTGGCTGAGAAAAAGGTACGACAAAATATGGAACGAAGACAAAGACGAAATTTGCGTCCTAATAGCGCTTTTGTTCCACTACGTGATAAATGCCCTAATAACATAAACACGGCCCATTCCGTACCAAAAACTTATGAACAAATTAAAAATTGTTTTTAATTCTGATGTGTTGTTATGTTATTCATTTTTGAAATGACTTTCAGGATGAGAGATATTTAAAATTTTACTCAAACTAGAGCACTTTATCTTAGTTATTACATGAAATTGATTAAGAAACACTTTCATTTTTTTTCATAAGGGACTGTAAATTTTGTAATAAAATAGGGATTGATAAATATGAAGGTTAAAACACTTTTACTATTATACTGACCATGCACAAACAATTTCAGTTAATTATTTTCAAAGCTTTTGG
Organism: Trichonephila clavata; assembly: GCA_019973975.1. Taxonomy (NCBI): domain Eukaryota; kingdom Metazoa; phylum Arthropoda; class Arachnida; order Araneae; family Nephilidae; genus Trichonephila; species Trichonephila clavata. Next base: position 17,057 of record BMAO01025043.1, on the reverse strand, counting down.
AGCAATCACTGCCTCCGTTTGAGTATTTAAAAAAACACATTTCGAGTAAAACGCGTAAGCGGAGTAAAACGTATGACATCTTGCTTAAAGTAATGGCATCTGCTTTTACTCGAACACTTGTAGTGTTTGTTCTATTGAACGGAAACTTATAAAGCTAATAAGATGGCCTATAAAATAAAATCATAAAAATAATTTATCAATTTTTGGCAAAATTCACAATTTTAGAGTAGACAGATACTTTAAGGAAATATAAAACAAAATTTTCAAGTTTTTGAAAAACAAAACATTTTTTTTTTGAGTCTTTGGAAAATAATCTGATACCTTACTTTGCATTGTTTTCTATGGCATCAAATTGTTGACAAGTTGATCGATATCGTCAATTTTATTATTCATTCCACCATTGGAATGTGGGTCTAAATTGATAATATTATCTTCAAACTTATTTATTGTTTATCATTTTCATCAATTAAGTACAAGATAAGCTTTTATTTATATTCAATTAATTTAATGACAAATGAAAGAAAAAACAAACTTTCATACAAACACACAAGCACTGGAATATTTTTTTCATTTATTTTTAGACATTCCGTTTTCACTTACTTTTTATCAATGCGTATCCTGTTCGTAACGCCTTATGACGTAACAAGCGTGCGTCATTGTGTTTGGCCTCAGTCTGCAAAAGTCTGTTAGTAATTTTAGAAATTTCGAAATGTCTCGTTTATATAGCGACAAGTAAACCCGAAAATTGTCCAATAATTTACTGAATATATTACGACATGTAATGAAAATGATTATACAGAAAATACAAATAAAAAAAATTGCCTGTTTGAAAAAATTTTTGGGATCTATATTTCAAAATAACGCATCTACATTTTTATCATTAAAGATAACAGATAAATGAATAAACTAAAAGTTCCCTAAAAGGATAAGAGTAAAAGTTGATTAACCCATTTTGCGTTTATATTATTTGTGGATTATAGATTAAAAAAATGTCAATTTTTGTATGATAATCTTCAAACATACATATGTTTTAAACATAATATCACCATTCGCAGGCAAAATTTCCTAATAATTATTGTAAAAGGAAATCTATTTAAATAAATGGGTAATTTACCTGTAAAATTGGCGTTTTGTACGAAAGAAATCATTAGACTTTGGAGTCAATTCACACTAATTATAAGTATAAAGTTTAGAATACCTAGCTTTTATCGTGAATTACAAATTTTATTTACATCTTTTGCATTTACATAAACAATTATGAGATTATTATTTAAAATTTGATCGTGTATGATAAATTTGAAAACACGGTACTACACATAACCCAACATCGCAATTTGAACTGCAGGATCTTGATTCTCCTTTTACCTTCCTCCCTTCACTGTCTCTCTGGGTAGCAAATAAATACACAGTTGTGTTGGATTAGTTTTCTTCTCCATTGAGGGCATGCAGTCAACAAAGTGTCTTTCGGACAATCCTGGAGGGGGGTGAAGCTGCTCAGCAGAAAAACGTCCCCTTTTTGCAGAAAATCCCTCTAGTGGTACACTTCTATTATTTGAAACAAAAAAAACCACAATGTTAATTGATTGCTCAGTGAAAAGTTTCACAGTACCCGAGCGATACTCAGGATGAGACAGGATGGTACGTTTTACCTGCCTGAGCTCACCTCGGGAAAAACCGGGAAAGGGGTTAACGTCGCAATTCGGTAATTCTTGGCATAAACCGATATAAAGGTATTCGGTATAAAGAAATTCTAGGACTTTTGGCTAAGCCTTTGTAATATTGAACCTCTACCCAGTGACCAAGACGATACTTGAGCTGGCACTGTCGCTTCAAACTACCTTACCTCGTCAACGGGAGGTTAGCCACGACAGATTTCCCGTACATCAGGCTTCTACATTGCACGTTTTCAGTGGCACATGAGCTTGAAGTTATGATACAAGTTCATGATCATAAACACTAGGCTACCGTGGGCACGACGCATCAAGGGGTTATCCGAAAGAGATCAAATTGCGTATGCTTCGATGAAATATGCAAATAATTAAGTAGGATGGCCAATGACGTTCTACTCGAAGCTCTAGTAGATTGCTAAAGAGTATCTATACACACACTTGGTGTAAGAATTATCATTAAAATTGCTTAAAAATACTTAGAGTTTTAAAAGTCTGCTGGAGTTTTATTCTTGGCACCTTTGTTATTTTAAATACATTTATTGTGCGTGTGTACTAGTTTAAATTGTACAACCGTATATTTCCGAATGTAAGCCGATCCATTAATATGTCGAGAGTGCGCTTATTCTTCAAAAATTTACACAAAATTCAAAACCCGTTTGTAAGTGAAATTGAAAAAAAAAAAACTTTCCTCTAGTTTTAAAACATGTTACCATGAAGGCCAAAATGTTGCTAAGCGGGTAAAAATGGGTGGAATATTTTTTAATGAAATAACTCTCTAGAAATATGCCAACAATGAAATTTTTGTTTCTGGTAATCTATCTAAAACTAACACATTTTTTCATTTTTTTAATATTGTATAATATCTGTGCGAGGCATACATTGGAAAACGAACTGTAAGAGACTTGCAAAATGGATCGTGATCGTAGACCTATGCTTCATACTGTGGAGGAAACACTACGTGTAAGTTGACCAGAGGTATTCTTAGATCCCAATGAGTGAATGTGAATTTTACATACTTTTCGGTAACATGGATTGTGGCATAATAATGTGACTTCCCTGCCTTCTCCCTGCCTTTTAAAATAAGAGTGTTCCAATCAAATCACCCCAAAAGTTAAGAGATTAAAATCACTTGCACGAGGCTCACGGAAAAAGTTTTTTAAAAAAAACCCGTTTTTTTCCTAAACCACTTTTTTCCCAGAGTAACGGATCCGTTCCTAAGCCGACCCCGTTACTTTCATTAGAAAAAAAAAAGTTCCAAAAATTCACGGTGTATCCATGGAAGTATATGTTATAGCAGAGTTTCTCAAATTGTGGAGCATGCCTCCTAGGGCGAGCATATTAAAAAGTCAAAAACAAAAGATTGTTAATCATTAATTTTAAAGATTATTAATTTACTAAAAGAAAAACATTGTAACATTGTGTAACATTGAATCCATAACCATACATAAAATTATTCATAAAAAGTTGCATACGAAAAAAGTAGTTTGCCGTTAGGTTCCCCATAATTTAACTGAGCACCAAAAAGAGCAGCGTGTCAGAATCAGTAAAGAAACACTTAAAATGTGCTAAATGATGGTGGCCGCCGCATCATTTCTAAAATTGTAACGGGTGTTGAAACGTACATGCAGTTTTTTGACGTTCCAACACGTCAAGAAAGAAAAATATGAATCTTTGAAGGTGACCCCACGCCAAAAATGGTGAAAAGACAATGAGCAATGAAAAAAGTAATGTATGCCGTTTTCTTCAGAAGTACAAGATTGGTCAAAGCCATCAAGTTGGAAGGACAAACGACAGTAACAGCAAATTGTCATCCAGAAAATCTCCAAATCACTAAAGTCATCCAGAAATTCTCCAAAAAGTTAATGTTTAGGGACTAAGGCTTTACCATGACAATGCATTTTCCCATACATCGATATTAACAATTGAGGTTTTTAAACAAAAACAAATTAAAGTGATAGAACATCCACCTTATTCTCCGGATCTATTTATGTTTGACTTATGGTTATTTTTTAATCTAAAAAAGAACTTACGTGGATGTCGTTTTCATTCAGAAAAATAGATTGATGTGGCTATGAATGCATTTTTCATCAATTCCAAGAAATTAATGGTTTGAGGCAATTAATCAGTAGAAAATTCGTCTATAAAAGTGCATTAATGCTGGAGTAGACCTTGAACATCTTAAAAGTTTGCAAGTACAACTTTAAAAACCTAGGAGTACCTCACAATTTTCAGAGTGACCCTCGTATATGAAATGATATACAAAAATTAACACTTGTCTGGATAATTTGCACGTTTTATAAGTAAACCCTTAACTGCCGATTAAAAATGACGCGAATTGCTCTCCCGATGCCACCATTTTCCACGTAGGCTCTCGTATGTGATGTATTTGGGGGAGGGGAGGGAGAAAAGGAATAAATAAGAAAATCCTCTCAAATAAGTAAATCCTTCGCAAACACTGTCAAGGTCCTTTTGTTGCATTCCAACTCCTTCGGCATAATTTTATGAATAGCAGTACACAGAAAAGATTGTACTTCGGAAAGACGTATTTTTACGACCTGAGAAATTAACGCTTTGGATTGAGCGAAACGTTTATATACACAGATGGCCCTTAAGATGTTAAGGCCGTATTGTAGCTTTAGCGTCAAAGTATAGTATTATTGATTTCAATACATTGCTATTGTATGGTACAGGGGGGGGGCGATGAAAATTATGATTGAATATTGGGCTGCAGTTGTTGAAAGTTTGAGTAGCAATGTGTTATACAAAAATAACTAAAACTCGATTAAGAATTCAGTTATGAAATATGACCTTGAATGGTAAAAAGAATATTTCCTCAAAACATATTACAGCAAGCTTAAAGAAAGAAAGGAATAATCCTCAATAATTGAGAGAAAATAAAGACACATTATTCAGAATTCCAAAAGATTAATGAAGACAACAATTTTTATCACGGATTCTTTGAGCTTTTCCTCTTCAGTTTGGTTTTTCTTCTTGGTATTCCGAAAACCAAAACTTTTGGTACACTAACGAGCTTCCATTACTTTGTTTTTCTTTGATCATTCGTACCAATCATTTTGGAAACTTATTGCATAACATTATAACTGCACAGAATTTGAATATTTTTCGTTTTAGAAGGTACCTTTTGCAATCAATTTAATTACTTTGAGGATCTAAAAGTTAAACGACCTTCCAGTCAAAGTTCTAAAATTAATTGAAGAAAATGTTTCTCTGATTTTTTTTTGAGGGATATCATTAGGGTTATTTACTACCTCTATTCTTAGTTATGGATTGTATTAGAAATATGTGTACAAATATTTTATATACTTCTATAACTTCACAGATTTTTTACAATTCCTCTACTATTAGTTCATACTCTCTAAATATTTCTATATTTATCTTGTTAAAATTTTAAATCGTTAAGAAAATGCATTTCAAGGCACTCAATTGAGCTGAAATTTTATATACACGATTATTCTGGATGACAATGCAGTAATTTAATTATAATTAATAAAAATGAATTGGTTAAAACTAATTATTCAAAGAATTACAAATACGGCCATGTTGGCATCATTTTTGGCGATTTAGCGACCCTTTTGACGACATGTGTCAAAACTTGAAAACGTTTATTTCTCACATTTTAAAGCGCTCTTTTGAGCTGAAATTTTCTATACACTATTGTTTTGGGTAACAATACGATAATTTCATTATAACTAATTAAAATTAATTGACTTAAATTAATTATTCAAAGAATTACAGATACTGCCACGTTGGCTTCATTTTTAGCGATTTGGTTGAAAACTTTAAAAAGATTTTTCCCCTCACATTTCGAAGCATTTAGTAGAACTGGAATTTTATATACACGATTGTTTTGGATGACAATACGATACTTCAATGATAATGAATAAAACTTAATTACCACATATTAATGTTGTGATTCTGTGTCGTATGTATATACATATTTATATTAAGTGTAACTACTTAATAAAAAGTAACTAAAATAATTTTTTTTTGTTGATTTAAGTAGGAATTGACTTAATTTTTTTAATGTTACTTGTTATTTTAATGACAATACAAAAAAAACTACATATATTAACAAAATATTCTTTCTCCCCTTAGATAATAACACGAAAGTCTTAAGACTTCTTATGGCTCTAGACACTGCAAAAGTAGGCTCGAGTGTGACCATTAAATATATACAGTATATGTGACATTCGTTGTTAAATAGTCGTATTAAGAGTAACAAATAGCAAATGAATGTGAATGAGTCCCAATCTCACAATAGAAAGCACAAATCGTCTAGACCAACTACTGTTATTCTACTGAATAGATAAGGATGGTTTATGAAAATAGGATTAAACCTAGATGAAGGTGATGGTCACAGCATAATGCTGCAATTTTCCCATTGTTGCAGTTAACATATAATTTGAAATTCCCTGTCATTAACACTAGTACATCCATCGGTGTCAATTTGATACCGGAGCCTGTTTACTTTGCCTTTCCGCATTTTAGCAAGGAATTTGAAAAATTTTCGTGACTTTTGATCCGTTTTCCTGGTGATTGGACAGAAAAAGTTTTGTGGTTCTAGGTTAATTAGGAGTGATTTTCTAACTAAATATACCTAGAACGTCCGCTGGTGTCATTTCAATACCAAGGCAATTTATCATTATATATAAAAAGTTGTCTCTCCACAAAATATAGTAATCTAAGTAGACACTATTAGGAAAACAAACTTTCCAAAGTTTTATCGCACATTTTTTAGTCTTTGAATGCAGTGTTATTGAGTTCACAATTGAAATGAATCAGTAATACTGAAATTTTTGTGTCTAAGTTTGTCGAAACATAGTATTTGCTTATGTGCTCATAAAACAAGTTTCATTCGATTTCCGAACTTTGTGCAGAGCAGACACCATGATAGCCCTTAGGAAAAGTCTAATCCGGATGAAATTGCAAATTTGTTACGAGAGCTTTCTAAGTATGAATTGGCTCTAATTTAGATTCCGATGAAGATGTGAGGGAAAGTGACTGCGAAGAATGTGAAAAAAAGTGTAGATGTATTTGATAATTGTCCAGTAAATCTTGATATATATGTCCCTAGGAATGACACAGAAGGAATACCGCATAATAATAATGTTCCTGGCAGGTTTACGTCTCGAAATGTCTTGCGACAAAGCTGTCGCGGCTTGCTTCTCAGTAATCCCTAAAGGGAAATATGTGTGAACCTTCCCTAACCGATTGGGGATTCAATCAGTCTGTAAACAACTTTGGTTGATAACAGACCGGTTGCGTGGCTACAGCGGACGTGGGCTGAGCGGACACTTTGAAACTCATCGTGGTTTGAGCGGACACTCCCCCATCTTAGAACAGATTCGTTTACCGAATTGCAAGGATAAATACATTTTTGCCAATCAAATTCAATTACTTGTATTAAACTGTTAAGATGTTATAGTGTGAATACATTTTAAACATAGCGAAATGTAATAGTATTAAAAACTTTCAGAGAAATATTTGAAAATTAATAGTAAGTAACAATATAAAGAAGGGAATATATGAACGAATTTCAAGAATTTTGTGGAAAACTGTATTTTAGAGTCAAATAAATATTAGAACAGGTGCAGTTGCCATAAAATTAATTAGTTTCATCAATGTAAGTAAAAATAAGTACTAGAAGTAAAATACACAAGATACAAATAGACAAAAGAAAAATAAATACAAGTAAATAAATACTAACTGACCTTAATTATAAAAGTATAAATATCATTTACCATTGGATTTAGTCCAACATAGTTACAAAACCTAAAGATTTTAGATATTTTTCTAGATTGTTTGATGTTTCGAATTCTTTTAGGATGTTTTCAATTCGTTTATTCAATTAACACACTTATTAGTTAAAATATAAAAGAAAGAAACACAAAAAGTGTATTTTAATTTGAAATCCAGAGAATTAGGTGAGCCTGAAATAAAAAGGGGAAAAACATATGCAAAATTTAATGGGGAAAAAATATGTCCGCTCAATCCACGGTGAGTATCAAAGTGTCCGCTCAGCCCACGAAATGTTATGTCCGCTCCAACCACGTCCGCTGTAGCCACGCCACCAACGGACCCCCGAAATCGGTGGGTGTGCCTGCCCACAAAATAGTAGTTTTTAATTTATATTTAATTGTTCGTGTGTTGTGTGTCGTTATAATAAATATTTAAAACGAAAATTAATGACTGATATTAGAAAAACTGAATACGCAACCAAATCACAACAAAAGCAGTGGACCAACAAGCTTCGCGAAACCTAATGTCAACGTCAGCTTTTTATGACATAAAGGGTCATAATACATTAGAATTACAAAAGCAAATTAATAAGTTTTAAAACTATACCCTACTAAACAGTAGTCCTGCAATTATTACCACATCAATTTACTTACCAAATTTGTACACTTAAATTTTTAGAGTACACAACTCCATTATTTTTATTATCATGTTTACTTTTGATGCTATGAACACCAGTTACTTAATTTAAATAATAACATTGGAAATGATGGCCTTCACGTTGAACTTGTCATGAGACTGATCACGTTTCATAACAATTTTAATACTTTTTCATAGTTATCGCATTTTCTGAACGCAAATCAGATTCACTTAATACGTAAATATAGCAATGAAATGCGAGATTTCGCTTTCTCAGCTAAGTCTGTGATGTTTCAGCAAAATTTTAATCAGCCTAATCAATACTTGGCACATTTTTCTCTTTCCTAAATAAAAAGTGAAAAAAAGGGAAAATTCCCACACAGATTGATTTTTAAAACGCATATAGTGTTTTCATCTAGTGATTCGTATGCGAATTTTTTATAGGCTCAATTGATAGTCTTGATAGCACCACTTTCTATTTACAATTACAACGTGCCATTTTACTTGTAAACACTCTATTTCCAAATTATATTTATTTCTCTTGGAACAGTTCAAAGGCAGCAATGTTTTAATTATTAATTTTAAATCATACCGATAACACAGCGTTTCTCAAACTGTGGGGCGTTTCACCCTAGGGGGAAGTGATAACCCTACGTGGGGGGCGAAAGCATATCTAAAAGTCGAAAATAAAAGATTATTTAAAAATATTATCAATTTACTGAAAGGAAGTAAAACAAAAAACATATTTTGACATAAAAAAAGATAAAATACACATTTGTTCTGATATAATGCACTTATAAATGTGTCAGTGTTGCACAATTCATTTGCTAATTAATTTAACAACACTGAGTTAAGAAAAAGTATTATAATTACCAGAGACCGCTTTTGGGCTTGCCATATACAAAATTATATAGAAAATTTGATACTTATCTCGATAATTTGAACAGTTTATAATTAAAATCGTATTGTAACTTTAGCACCAAAGTACATTATTATTGGATTCAATATATTGTTATTCTACAGAGGGGGGGGGGAAAGGGGGGGGGTGATAAAAATATGATTGAAAATTGGGTTGCAAATATTGAAAGTTTGAGAAGTACTGCAATAGTATATTTCTCTTAATAAGCTACAAAAACTATTTCGATTTTGAATTGCTTCGCACTCTGGAGCAACATGAGAGCTATTGGTGAAATTTTGAGCTACAGTCAAGATTTGAAGACGCCTGAGAAGGCACTTTGTCTCCAAACTTCCGTGTCATATACTGATGGGCGGACTTTACCGTGGCACATAGCGGCCACATGCTAACCACAGAAAAAAGGAATTCGCTAAAATTAGGCGTAATACTGATTATACGGTACGGCTCTGTGCAGACAGATTTCTTTTATTTCCACCTTATTTATATTTTGTTGCCTATAATTTAGAAAATGATTTTTTACATGCTATTCAGCATTCCGTGACAAGTTCTTGTCCTTGAAAGAGGGCGTTTATTTGTCGTCGACCCACAGGTCCACAGTTATGCCGTGCATGCCCCAGACAACCGAGACGAAAGGAATCCCTATTCGAGTCAATCGTTAAGGGCTTTTACTCCTGTTCTTTGTTGTTTTTGTGACATGCAGAAAGAGGCGCTGTTGTATGCCCCTTTCCTAAAGAGGAAACTATTTTCTGTTTTTTTTCTGAACGATACTGAGAGAAGATTGTTTTTCAAGCCAATTACTGGACTTTTTTTACATCTCCAGTAGTTTTGAGTGTTGTTGGAACAGTTTTCCGTTGATGTTGCGGGCAATCTTTTGTAGAGATGGCTAGTCTGGTTGATACATGCGCAGTTGCCGTTTCAAATCACTAGTCATGGTTTATTGAGAATGCCTTAGATAAACTCTCTAAGGAATGAAAGCCTAATCAACCCGTATCTCTTAAGGCTGTGCTGCCATCTAGTGTTCAGTTCCCTGGCCACCACTTCGGCAAAAACCTGTTGACCCCTTGGCTCGGGGTGTTTATTTGAACCACCGACCTACCGTTCTTCAGCTACACAGTACATGCCTTAGACGATTGAGATGAATGAAATCCTTATTCGGGCAAGTCACTAAGGGTTTTTATTTCTGTTCTTTGTTGTTTTTGCGACTGGCAGAAAGAGACGTTGCTCCAAACATATTGAAATTAATGCAGCATTTAGCCGTTGCATCAAAATAATTAGAAATATAATGATTTTTGAAAATTTTACATATTAAAATTACATGCCAGTTAAAAATCAATATGCTGAAATGTAGGAATTTGGTGATGCAAAATCTCCCTGAAAGGTTGCAGTAAAAACTCCTTTACTATGAAATATTGGTGTAAAATTTTAAAAAAATGATTATTTCAATAGCATTTAAACAGGTTCTTGAGAAATTCTACTGTTATTAAGTAAATTTTGTTTAAATATATGCAAAAACATTTCAAAATTTCTACATAGTTTGAGCTGCAACATCAGACAGAAAAAAGTTATCCTCTTCCTTTATAATTTTAAGGTACATATAAGTTTTACATATACACATCATTTATATAAAATTCATATATTAATTAAGCTCTTAAATATGTATATTAATTGTAGCTAATGCCTCTAGCTACTTTGAATTGGGAAGAATCAAAATAATTCTCCTTATTATATTTAACATATTATTTTGTGTCACATCAATGTACGTTTGTTTAACTATTAGATATTATTAATTTAAAACAGGAACTTTCTTCAGAAATTTTAAAATTTTTTTTAAGAAAAACATAAAAATGCAATATTGCATACTAACCAGTCCTTGAAATTCATTTTCATTTTTAACTTTGTTAACATACATCAAAGTACTTTTACAATTGTTCAAAACAAAAGTACTAATATTTACTGTATTTTGCATCATTAAATTATGTTCAACTTCACGAGTTTGCACAGACAGTTTTAATTAATTTTTCCTCAATGCTCGAGGAAATATCCACGACATAATTGCTTACGGCATTAATTTCATTGTTTTTATTTATATGAAGAAATATCTTAAATTTGAAATTTAAATTATAACAAATTTGCATCCGACATTTGTTTATACAAATATTTGTTTAAAATACTGGTTTTTACTTCTCAATACATACACATATACATGAATATATATGCATATCGATTCATGCATATAGAGACATATATACATATATGGAGACATTTTTATATATATATAGACACATATATGTGAAGGATATATGTATCAAATTCGCTGTTCATCATTTTATTGACAACAATAAAACATGTAGCAACTAGAACAATAATAATAAAATCAGATGGTAGCGTAACACACAGCAATAGATGCATTTACGCTAGTAAAACAATTGAAGGGACAAATGACTTTTTGCCATAAAAAGAAAACTAACAAAGCGAACAAGAACAAAAATATTTTAAGTCAATTCCTACTTTGAAAGAATGAATAGAAAGTAATTTATTAACGATTGAAAATTTGAACAAGATATATATGTATATATATATAATATATATATATATAGAATCATAAAATGAAAAAATACATAGTATAATAAAATGACAATACTAAATTATACCACTAACAAAGCTAGAAGATACAAACCAGATTTCAAGAAACGTAACTATAAAAAATGGTGTAAAAGTATATTGTACAAGAATTAAATAAGCGTATGTACAGCAGGACACAGAGTTAGAACTGTAAAATGTAAGAAATCAGAAGAGTCAATGGACACCACATTTCAAGAAACATAAAAAATGGTGGAAAAGTATATTGTACAAGAATTAAATAAGCATATGTATCGCAGGAAACAGAGTTAGAACTTTAAAATGTAAAAACTCAGAAGAGTCAATGGAATAAAATGGAGACCTATTATGATTTCCAAAGCTGTTGCTAAATTAGGACCAGCAAAATTAGGGTTAAGTATACATTACGCATCCAACCTTACCCGTACAGCAGAAATTTTCGATATAATAGCAAAACAGAGCCATATTGAAAAGTTTGGCCTAAAACTAACCACGTGTAATTTGCAAGAGACAGAGAAATAAAATAAATTAAATAAAATATAAAAGAAATGATACTTAAAATGAGATGAAAATAAAAAAATAATTTTGAAAAGGAAAAACAAAGCAAAAACTTCAATAAAAAAACGCAATCTACAAGAGAAAAAAATGTCCAGTACATTGTCAGGTGCTAACGCCAAATGACGTGTTAAAATGGTTAAACCAGAAACAAAAAGTAGCGTCATCTAGATAGTTTTATTGTAATTAAACTAAGCAAACAAAAACATATTGAAATTAATAAAAAATAGATGCAGAAAAAAACAAGGAAAAGTATTTAAAAATTAAAAAGGAGAATTAGAGAAAAATTAAATTAGAGAGAAAACTTAGAAATGTATTTAAAAATTAATTTACTTCGATAATTGTAATCCAAGCAATTATTGCAGAATGGTTATAATTTTTTTTGTTTAACATCATTATCTGTGACTATATCGTTGTTTCTTTTTATAAAATTTAATATAATATTTCTAAAAATAGATAGGTGTAGTTACTACTCCAAAAAGGCATTTTAATAATGTTAAAATAAAAAGAGTTTTTTTATCAAAAATATTACTATTTAGTAGATTATTCTTAACATTTAATTGTAGATAGGGATTGCAATACCGGTATGCCGGGATACGAACACCGGTATTTTGAGCCATTTATACAGTTTCGAAATACCGGTATTCACAAGTTGAAATACCGGTTTTTTTATATTCACTAGAAATTTTTAATATTGGTTCTAAAATGTTCAGGGATTGCCAACACAGCAAAACTTTTTCGTCTTAGTGTTTATGTTAGAGTGTTAATTATTGCCCCATGATTAAAATATGTTATAAATGAAATAATTTTACGTCCATTTCAGAAGGTGAAGATATTATAAACGTCTTTATTTCGCTCATTCCGTTGTTCTTAGTTTTATTTTCCTAGCTGGTTTTGCAGTTCTAAGGCAAATCATTAAATCCCTCATTTGATTTTTTTTCATTGCCAGATACAACGGATAAAAAACTATTAATCTGAACTTAAAAAAGACATAAATTATTTCTCTGACAAAAAGAGCTAAAGACACTAACCTTACTAAGTTCTCGTTGAAAGAGGAATAACATCCAATCTCATCCACCTTCCTTCATCCATCAGCACCTGTTACTAAAGTGTTTCCTAACGGGCGAAATTAATTAGACTGTGAATACAAAGTTGCATCGTACAATCAAGAGAAGTTATAAAACAGCTGAATCATTTATACTGCACAGTCTGATATTCGTATCTGAGAAACCAAGGTTGTACTTGTGAAGAAAATGCGTAATACTTCGATATTTTCTAAATTGGTTAGTTTGTTATTCACATTGTATCATACTTTCGGGTTCAAAATGTGTTTTTCAGATTCATTATATATATATATATATATATATATATATATATATATATATATTATTTATATATATATATATATTTTGTATTTTGCTCTGTTGTTTCAATCTTTCATATCTCCTTCTAAATTCTGTTGTATTGTTATCTGGCAATTGATATTCTTTTATGTATTGATCATGTGGTTCATCTCTCTCTTGTAGAGAAATTTTGATTATATATATATATATATACACATATGGCGATCCTGCTTTCATCAAGCGCGCGAGCTGTGTAAAAAAAATCATTGTTCCACGAATTTATTGTCTATCGGTTTTTTTTTAGTGTAGAAAATAAAAAGATGGTTTAATGATGATGGTTCTTCTTAATGTGTGGATGTGACTTAACTATATCTTAATTAGCAACCTTTCTCGACTAAAGCATCCCCACAATACATATATGTATCTCCACATATATATATATTATCCATATATATATATATATATCCCCACATATATATACATATACTCATAAATAATAACCCATAATAATGAAAAAGAATAACTTTAAAGAACGTAAAAAAATCAGTTTATAATGCTTCGGTTTGATTTCATTATTTATATGATGCAAAGAATATGATGGCACAATGTAAAACATGTTCTTGAGTTAGAAAGAAAAGAGACTAACCAAATCAAATTCGATCAAGTTTATGGTAAATTTTCTTAATTTTTTTTACTCACAAACCAATCCACATTCAGAAGAATTCGTACACTTTATCGAAAATGATGATGACGCTAATGTGGATAGTGAAAAGGAAAAGGATAGTGAAAAGGAACTGTCTCTTGAACAAAAATAAGAATTAGCGATAACTAAACGTATTTCAACAAACCAAAATACAGTACAGATATCAGCTATATCCACAATCATCCGGCGAGAAATCGATTTATTTGAAGATGAGGGATTTAGAGGTAAATACTTGGAAAAGGTATATCGCGCATTGCCAACAGTACCACCAACTAGCGTAGATGCCGAAAGAGCGTTTTCGACAGCTGGTAATTTTGCACAAAATTATGATCCAGGCTTAATGACAATTGATGCATTATATTTTTTAAGAACACTTTTCAAGCCAGTCAAGTATGTATTAGTAGAGATTTATTTCTCATCTCATAATCCTTTTGTAATAGTCTGCAATTTTAATTACGTATATTCAAATCATATATTTTTAATAAATAAAAAAGTGTGTGCGTATGATGTTTTGAATATTTCCTGAAGAATGAAAATTTTAGTTACTTAAGAATAAAATTTAAAGCTTACGAATAAATAGACACATACAGAAAAATATCCCCCTTATTTCGTATCTAATTACACCAATAAAGAACATCTCTGCTATGAATCAAAGTGACCGGACTATATGTGAAATAGCGCCACATATGGCATTCGCACTGTTAGCTAGATATATTCATACACTTATTCGTGAAACTGGTAAATAAACCTAGTATAATTTTTGGTGATGTTAAAATAAGTTCAAAGAAAGAAATTACAAGGCATTATTATTCTCATGCAATTTAACTAATAATTTGAATTGCACACATTTTCGATTCAAACTAAAAAATAATATTCTCTTGCAACGAAGTTTGGTAGTAGACTAAAAGTTTTATAGAAACTAAATTTTTCAAAATATATTACAAAACTTCAAAGATTGGTGTGCAATAATATGATTACTTTGATCTATTCGTTTTTTATTTCAAACAATTATTCCATCCTAGGCTTAGTTATATAAGATAATATTGATTCTCATTTCGATTTCATGATGCAAATATTATAGATTATTGCTAATAAAGTAATAAGTCAATTCTGTTAATCTTTATGCTCTAAACCCGGGGTAGGCATTAAGTTGATCGCGATCGACTGGTGGACCGCTGAGACATTTTGAGGTGACCGCCTTCACTAAGACATAATAATCATTCCATTATAAGAAGGTCTAGAAAACCGTATTTATTCGAATCTAATCTCCGTCCAATTCTCAACAAGATTTTGGGAAAATTGAAAAAATAGTTAAAATGGGGTTTATCGATATACAATTTTACGAAATTAAAATAAATTTAAAGGGAAAACTAAAGAAGCGAATAACTAGTCGTAAAATCGGGCGTATCACGTGCACTTTGAACACAAAAAGTGCGATTGAAATAACGGATGCGTGCTATGTACGCCGGGTATAAAAATGACGGCTTCAAAAGAAAAAGAAAAGAAAAGCAGAAAAAAATAAGGCTTCTACATATATCGAAATACTGTTTATTTAAGAAAATAACATTTTTTTATGAACGAAAAGCGTTGGAGCTCTTGAAGAGCGTTCTAATTTTTTCTACAACTTGATATAATAACACAATAAATGACTTCAAAACATAACAGGATTGCACACGCATATTTCTAGTTTCTAAATGGGGTGCCTATAATACGCCGAATATACCTAAAAATAAAAAAAATGAAGCTTGAAAGTATAGGTTCGCGTTATACGCCGATTTTACGGTAGTTATTTTATCCGTATTAAAGCTTTTAAATAAGTGTATGAAGCTGTAATTGCTCTTAATACCCATTCAACACATTTGTCTCCCTTCGATTCTAAACTGCGCCCGATTTTCAGTAGCATTAACAACGGGTAAAAAGTGCTACTTAGATTCGAGTAAATACGTTATTTTAAAAAAATACGGAGGAAAAAATCGAATGATAAGAGTAAATTTCGTCGAATAGAAAATCACTTCGCATTTGGAGGCTATTTTACGAAGAAAATTGTAAAATGTTTAGTTCCAGAAAAATTTCGAGGAATAGAGAAATTCGTAAAATAGAGATCCGTATTGTATACTAGAGCCGTATTGTATACTTTCTTTTAGTTCCCTACACCACGACGCTGGTGGACCGCAACACCTTGAAAAAATTAGAAGAAGCCCGTACCCTGGAAAAGTCTGCCACCCCTGCTCTAAACTAATTAAGTGGCCTTTTGTAATCTGTGTCTATGGTCAAGAACTCGTAGCCGGAGTTTTGCCGTTCAAGTCCGGTGCAACTGAAGACTCTCCGTGAAGAGAGGCGGATACATGCTAAATCTGTCGAGTGCCATCCTCGTTGCTTGACCGAAGTCAGGATGTCTTAAGATTTCTTGAGGCCCTGGGCCCTCCACAACTACAGCCCCCCCTCCTATGGCGTTAAAGTAGACAGTGCATAGCACACGTTGTCAAATACTCTAACAAACAATAACCCGAAACAAATAAATGTGCATGATTTACAATTGCACAAACCGGTTCGACCGATTGCCGCCTTTTGACTAAAGGAGTTATAATGGTATATGGTGGTAGGCGTAAGACTATACAAGGGCGAGAGAGAGAGAGAGAGAGACGGTCTTCACATGCAGCCAACATATGGTCGAAAATTCCCAGTTTTTCGGAGAATACAACCAGTATTTCCGGTTGCATTCTCCGAAACTCTGGAATTTTTCCAAATTCAAAATCGGTTTTGAATTTGGAGAATGAGAAACGGGCTCGATTGTCCTCCTCGTCCTTTAACCATCGCCGAATATTTCATGGATTGTTCAAATATCCTCATACAACTTCACAGTGCTATGAAATAAA
>BMAO01025042.1:0-18768 GCA_019973975.1 Trichonephila clavata | reverse complement strand
GCAATTTAATACAAAGTAAATACTTGCAGTTTTATACTAAAATAATACACTTGTATGTGGTGCTGACCGCTATTGCCAAGCCTCAAGAAGAAGTCTGTTCTGCTCTGAACATGTCGGATGACGCTCAGTGTTTTGAGAGCCTGCCGGTTTGTAGACACTCAAAGTAGAGGACGCCATGATACGACGAAAAGACGACGATTCCTCGTGTCCATGAGCAAGACGACTCAGACAGTTAAGACATGGAGTTTTTCATTTAATTACTCATAAATTTTTGTAAAAGAATGCATAATTAAACCAAGAAGTTAATTGAAGATTAATTATTTTATTATGACGGCCATCACTGAGATCTCCCATATGTATAAATATTTACAATAAAATAGATGTTAACGGAAATAATGCTCGATTTTATTTCATTTTAAAGAAGTAATTTTATGATAATGCTTAAACGTTAATACTTTCATCTTAATTCGTTGTTCAGTTTATTTGAGATTAAACGTTTTTTATTTGATCTGAGGGGGAAATTAACACTAAAATAAGTGCGGCTTAGCGTTATAGAGGTGAAAAATGCATTCCATCTATTTATGTTGAGAAAAAGTAATTGGAAACAGCAGAACACTCGCACTTTTTTACAGTCTACTATGACTGTTTAACAGCCACCTTGGCTCGAAGAAAGGGGCTATATATATAAACAAAAGAAATTGTGCGGTTGATTAGATTTAAATATAAATAAAATGTAAAAAATATTAATATGAATATATGTTCTTTGAAGTTATTTTAATATATCTATAAATGTTGAAATTATCTCTTTTTCATACTATTATCGTCTGCTTTGATTTAACAACTTTAATTTTTTTTACAGTTTATTTTATTTGCTGATATTTAATCGTTTGATATTATAAGTTATATTTGCTAAAGTTTGGCATCATTTTTAAATAAATCTCTCAACGAGAATTGTTCAGTTGACTGTAAGAATTCGAATTTGATTTGTGAAAGCAGTACATAATAGAAAAAGCTGTTGCTTTTACTGATTGAGTTAATTAGATTATATAGATTACAAAAATGTTTCTTTTTTTTAACATTCCTAAGTGTAAATATGTGTTCTAGCTTGTTATGTGTTCTAGTTTTAATTAAAAAGTTTAATTTACTTAGAATTGATTATTTGCACCATATTCAAACACTGAGCTACCGAAACAAAATCGGTAAATCGGTCATTTTGAGTTCAATCGTCAGCCAGCAGATTTATTATAGATTTAAGTATGGAATAATTGTTCTTCTTGTACTTTGTTGCTCGATGCGAAATAGTTACTCAAACTTCCATTTTGGAATTTACTTAAGGAATAGAATATGGCTTTTTAAAGAGTTTGAATGCTACAAAAGGTAAGAACATTTTATTCATTTTAAATAATAAAAACATTTTAAAAAATAAAGAAATGGTGGAAGTCACACTAAGGTTGGCAGTGTCACAGTTAATTAAAATCATTGAGAACATACTAAAGAGGAACAAATTGATTTTGATTCCCTGAAAAAATTTTAAAATTTTTTAAAGTAAATCGAAAGATTTAAAGAAATATTGTTGATTATTCTAAGCGAATCACCATTAAAACAATATCACGCTGAATTAAATGGGTCATTTGAATATACTCTGACAAAATAACTACTATTAAATAACTAACAGCGTTGTTAGTGTACTCAAAGTGTTAATGTAAAAATCATTTCTAGTAAGGCTAATCTAATAACTAAATTGTGCTATCGTATTGTTAGATATTCTGAAGTTCAAGCTGAAGAAAAAAATTCAAAGAAATGTCTGATGATATTATGCGATCACATATAATGTGTAGTCCCGTTTTTTTTTATAGAATCAGATATATGTAAAAATGAAAAGTTAAATCAGAATAAATTACATTTTCTTTCCTTTAGTTTAATAAAAAGAATCACCCTTTTTATTATTACTTACAATTTGTTTTACGCTTCAAATAAAAGTTATTTATAAAAACTAATTTTATTTTTTCAATAACTTTAAAGAATATTTAATCCATGTAAACAATATTTCTAATATATAAGTTTTTTTATAAGTTACATATTGAGTGAATTATAAGTTCCGCTGCTTATAAAAAATTTCACATATAAAATTTAGATTCAAATACATTGCGAAAAGTTTATTAATCCTTAATTCTTCAAGAAAGATCAAATTATTTTTAAATTAGCAGAGATGGACCTTCTTATGTAGAGCTCCGAGCATTCCACTGTATGAACCATCTGCTTGTAGTGCACCAAATTGATGATCTACTTGAGAATGTATTTCGAATCTATAAAAAAAATATTTGTGATTCAGTTTCTTTAAAAGCTCAAAATACATGAAATAATGACAATATTTATGAGAATAAGATATTAATATTTCAAAAAAAATTTGACAAAATGAAAAGAAGAATAATTTAAAATAAAATAAAGGCCTGTAAACTTCTCAAGTGTCAATTAATTTAGGTACTTAATTATTATCGCAACAATCGCCAACTTTCAAGATAACTCGCCAAGTTGGCAACCCCAATTTTGCATCTGTCGTATGCGTTGAATTGACAATCATGTGCTTCGTTTCATATAATGTCGCTAATAGGTTGTGATAATACGTAGTACTTTAATTTATACTAAAATATTAATGACTCTAAGAATCTTGAAATTTATACAAAAAAAAAAAAAACTCCCCAAATGAGAAATTGGAAATTTTTAATTTTATTTCATTGTAAGCTCTAATGAGCGGACAAATGCAAGAGCCTATGGTACTATGTTTATACTTTCATAACTGAGTTTTGATATGGTATGATAATAAGATTTGCAACAACAAAAATAAAAAAATTATATTATATATTATATACAGAGCATGTAAGATTCCTTTATTCCTACTTAAATTGTATTAATAAATCAGCCATCTTGTATTAAAAAAAAGTATAACTTTTCAGTGTTTTTAAATAAATATATAATTTAAAAATTATATTCTCAAAAATTAAAGAGAAAATAAATTTCCAAACTATTTATAACAAGAACCTATACTTATTTTTAAAAATAACTAAGAAACAATTTATAAGAGAAACAATCTCAATGAAAAATTATTTTAACTAAACACAAAATTCTTTTTATAAACTGTTTTCAATTTTAAGCTAAATGATATTTGAATGAGAAATACCCAAAAATTAAGACAAAGGTAAATTATTTCTATTCAATTTAATGCAGGTTTTTTTAAAAGTAAAATTTTAATGAAATCCAAATTAATCTGAAAGATTATTGTTTGTTGTTGTCGTGTCCTTCCCGCAGGGGAAGGTATGAAAGTTGCCATTGCCTGTGAGACACAGGTTGGACTTCTTAACGATAGATAGCGACACCACCTATCTCCACCTCCACAATTTGGGCATGGAACTGAAGGGGAGGGAAATATTCTCCAGCCCTCTGCACTCGTGGTTTCTGCTGCGACCACCCACAGGACTTTCGGACCCACTGATTTAACGAGCACGTACTCCGTCTATGCTCGGTGGTATTTAGTGGAATCGGGCATCGAACCCAGGCCCTCCGGTCTGGAGTCTGATGCTCTAACCACTAGGCTACCCGCGGTCCCAGATTATTGTTTAAAAACCTTACGAGTATTTCCGATGTGTTTCTTAAAATATAATAAAGAAATTCGATTAAACTCGTCTTCAAGTAACTGATATTTTCAACTATGGTGAAAATTTATACAAATTTTGTCATTCAACAAATTGCCCTCTTTATTTTAAAAGAATAGTTTAAATAACGCTTTAAATCAGTTTAGCCATTAGATTTTTGAAAAATAATCCAATTTAATACAAATTCAGAAGTTTTTATGAGAAATTTTGGCAACATGATTTCTCGAATATATTTGAATACTTTATTTTTTAATAATAGTTTAACAGTAACGATTAATTCAAGCGTCCAGATTTAGTAATGAGGCCACCAGTAGATGGTACCACCATGAAATGGCTATCATATTTGGCAGCTTACCGTGTTTGCAAAGGCTAAGAATGCAGCCCCATTGAGAAAAAAGAAAAAATTAACTTGTGCAATATACATTTTGAAATTTTTCTTATCTTCTACGATATTTTACATAAATACTTAGACAAGCCTTTTCATAGTTTTTTTTAAAAAATTGGGTATATTCGACTTGTCATAGAAATAAATATTTAATAATACCTTATACCATATAAATTTATTTATATATATATATATATATTATAAAAATTGTAGTTAAAACTTACTGGTAATTTAGAGAATAACTCAAAGCCTCGAAAACATCTTTCAGTACCCCATAAAGAATTGTCTTATTCCCAACAGGAATATCCATAGCCCAAGGAGGCCACTGAAATCGATTAAAAATGTACGGTAATCATTGAGTTTTAAATGTTTCATTTGAGCAAAATAATAGATGTCATGTTTCTTAAGAATAGTTTTACTTACTTCTGTATATCGGACTTTATATGTGGGTCTCATCATACCCTATGAAAATAATGAATATAAGTTTTCTCTATTTAAGTCAGAATATAGTGCTAAAATACAGTTTAATTTTACATTGTTTTAAAAATAAGTTACTTTCAAATAATTTAATGATATATTGCACACATCGTTAATAATTAGCATATCTACAAAACTTTTTAAATATTTCAATTAAATTCCTTCTTTAAGATTCTAATTTAGTTCTTATTTTGTTAATTAAGACATTTTTTATAAAAAATATAGAAAGCTTTTATCTGTAATTATGTTTCTGAAATTGTTCACGTGTATGTATATACACTGCAACAAAAAATTAAGAGAGCACATGACTATAATGAAATTACGTAAATAATTTTACTGATACCCAACACAAAACAAAACATGCGTATTAAAAAAGAACACTTCACATTATGACGGATCTATACGGTTTCCACTAACCTCCTCAATATTTCCTTAAAGTATGTTATTTATTTCAACCAATCTCCACCGAGAGCCAAAGCGTGATTTATGCAAATGAGACATATTATATAAGTTCGGGTTTAGTGAGTTAACAAAAAAAGTAAAGTGAAGAGTTAGAAGAGTGAAGTCAAATGAATTGAAGCATCGGTAAATCAACACGTGGTTGTTGACAGTAGTAGTTAGCAGTTACGTGACGAGCTACGCCGGAGAGCAGTAGATTGAAATTGGAAAAGATCCCGTATTACCGAGTGTGGATCCTGATCTATTATCCTATCCAGCCAGTAAGGAGTTCATCACCACGACGGAACAGCCGATGTTAAAAGGATAAAGTTAGTGATTTAGAATATTGTGAATACGTGTACGTGTTTTAGCTGTAATTGTACGTGTTTGATCTTTCGTGGATTCAGTCGCGATTCCGTAGTTCCGCTAGTAGTAACTCCTTCTCATACTCCACTGTGTTTTATTTCTCTTAAATTTGAATTGTGATATTACATCCGCCTGTGATTAATAAGCATCAATAAATATAGTGATTTGCAACTATGTCTCTTGATTACTCTAATCCGCCTACACGTCCAGAAACATTTAACGGTAGACGGGGAGATGATAATCTTAGGGGAGGATATAATTCACGACAACATCCTAATCAACATTCATGACTCCAAAACCACAAAAATATATACGATCAAAAATCATGTTTTCTGAAAGTGAACTGTTTTCATTGTCTCAATGGTAAGACATAACTGTTCAGCTTTTGTTTTGAGGAAAGATCATTTGAAAGTGTTACAAGACTTGGTGAATTATAAAGAACCTTGTATCTTAGTAAACATAAAGAAAATTAAGAGACTGTTGGAGTTGGGCAAAAGAAGTGTCATTTCAAAATACAGTGAACTCTCGATGATTCAAACCTTCAATAATATGAACCTCTCGCTAATTCGAAGTATATGCTCAGTCGCTAGAAAAACTCTTGATATTTCGAACTAAAACAATACGTTTTGGTACACTCAATATTTCGAAGTAAAAAAATCTGTGGTTTGCCAGACTACAACACGCAATAATTAGAAGTTATCTTTTAAAACTCGACAATTCGAACACTTACTATGTAGAGTCCTGTAGCAAACAGGTTGGAGCTCATATGTTTTGTATTGTCTCTACTTGTCTCCTCTGTAATGTAGCGCCTTTGTTGACCATCTGTCTGCTACCCCTTTGTTTGTGTTTCCCGGTTCCTCAAGCGAAAAGACAATTTTATTGCTTTCCTTCTTCATGTGGACAGTTCTAACCGCACTTGTAGTCGGTCGTCCATATCTTTCACTTAACACGTGATCTTGCTACACATGTGTTCAGAAAAGATGGCTTACTATTGTGAAGAAGAGATGCCTAGGATTGTGTTTTTTGCGTTGGACTGACATGACGATTTATGGCTCATCTGTGTGACTTACAGCATGTGACACCAAATAGGGTATGGGGCTGACTAGACCTTGCCTTGAAGAACCAATGGTGTTGGGGACAGTGTCCGAGGGGACCGAGGGATGAAACGATTTTATTTCCAAAGAGGAATGGAAGAGATTTTGTGGGCCGTGAAAGGGCCCTGTTCAAGAATTACTATATAAATGTGTTCTTTTAATACAGGAATCTTAACTTCTGTATTATATTTATACTGTATATAATATGTACTTTTAAAAATACTTTAAAATAATTTTATACATATGTACAATTGATTTATTACATAGTTAAAATTTTAATGGTTAGAAAAAAAATTTTGGGAGTTTTTTTTTTACCCTCTTGTTTATTCGAACTCTTGATGATTTGAAGTTTTTCATTGGTCCCTCCAACTTCAAACTATCGAGAGTCGACTGTAGTGTGGAATTGATTCCAAGAAGTAGGAAATTTCAGACATCGACCAGATCAATTTCGTTCAAAGAAAGAAATTGGATATATTTTTAAAAATTGTTTGTTTTGGGAATAGTACTCGGCAAAATTTAACGAGCAATCATCTGAGTAGTCGGGCAACACTCTTATACCCTGGGGACACCGTTGATCTTCAGTAATATATTCACATATGAAGCTCCAAAACTCCCAAATAATTAAAATACAGAGAGAGAGAGAGTTTTATATGCAATATTTCAAACAAGCAATATTTTTACAATCAATCTTACTCCTGATCTCCAAAAAGTTATAGAAAAATGTGCGGGGTAGATTGGTCTCATTAAACGGATTTAAAATTAAGTGTGCTTGCAGCTATAAATATGAAATTTGCACAGTAAATAAATTGAATAAAACTGTCATTGTTTTATTTAAATTATATTTGTTGATTTTTATATGGTACAATTTACATCTTTTCTGAGATGCAAAGTTCACTAATGAATGCAATCATTTCAAAAAGTGGGGTATCCTCCGCTTTTACAATGTAGCCCTCCAGCCAAAAAAATTGCGCACCCGGAAGTAATGTAATACAAAGCAGGAAATAACTCTTCCTTAAGTACTTTTTGTGCGTGTGTGATTTTTTCAAAGCTTTTTTAAAATCAAACAGGTAAAATTTGTTTTAGAATGAAATTATTATTTAAAAAGGAACAGTATGTAGAAGCCCTATATTTTTTCTATGTTCATCTTTTTTATTAAAAAAAAACTCTTATTTTTTATTCCCGGCGTATAATGCACTCCCGTAAATTTCGATCTTATTTTTTGAGTTAAAAGTGCGCGTTAAACGTCGAATTTTACCTTAACTGAAATAAAAAATTTCTTTGTTGTTACCTAAGTAGGAACTGACTTAAATTTTTTTATTACTTTTTCTATTAAGTACTTTTAAAACTCGTCAAGCACGGTATAAGTGAAATCACTCTTTTAGTTGATAATCATTAAAAATTCTTTTATGGGAGTTTACTGTATATAATTTTGGATAAACTTTTTTCTCTTCATTCACGTTCTTTTTGCTCAGTTTTTAGAATTCAGTATAAACACGGGGAATAAATTTAATGATAACTTACCTTTAAAATTATATGGAAGGCTTCACTTTTTCAAAGTCGTCTTTATTTGGGAGATATCTATAGTTTAATGTAAAAAACTAAAGGAACGACTGACTTAATTATTAAGCTCTTATATCATCACCAGGAGGGAGAAACGCTTGTTTTAACTTATAATTGATATGTTTATCGATCGTTAAATGTGTTTTGAAATATTTTTGAAAGAAAACATAAACTCTCATGTTCGATGTAAGCAAGTAAAATTAAGGGGTTAAATCAAAAGTGCATCCGTCACATTTTCGATAAATTATGAAAAATAAGTCACAATGCTAGACCAGATAACTAGTTCACAAGCGGAGTCTATTAAACAAAAAGTAAGTTCACAAATAGTTATGCAAAATTCTTTGCAAAGTAATTCTCTATGACTAACGCCGTTTTTAAATTTATTACTGATTCCTTTTTGGACATAATATAACATATAGTTTTTACTCTTATTATTTAATAATTCTCCTATACTGTATTTAGCAATACAGTATAGGAGAAAAAATGTGAAATACATTTTATAAAAGAAAAAATGTGTCAACTCGGATAAAAATGAGTAGTATGATTAAATAAGTGATTCTTTACAGGATAGTGAAGCCAGAATATAATATTTATGCTTGAGTAATTTTATAAGAAAAAATACTTCGAATTTGGGTCTTATATTTTCACATTGGCCGAAAACAGCCTTAACTAGGATACCAACTAAAAATAACGGGGGAAAGTGAATTTTTATGCGACAACTTTCTTCAACATTTTGCTCAATTTATATGTTAGTAAAATACGTAAAATAGCTGAATATATAGTCCCTATCATAGAACCAGAAACTCTTAAAAAAATCATTATTCAAAAGTTCTCCCATTTAACTAAATATCTGGTGAAAAATAATTAAATTATAGGAACAGTAATTTAGTCCGTGTTCGGAATTTAAGTAGGTTAATTGAGTTTTAATGACAGTTGTGGAATTCAAGTTCAATAACTATCACTATCCAGCCATGAATCAATATTCAGCATTTAGAATCTTGTAGTTTTGATAACATTTTGACATCCGAAACTTCGAAAAGTACGAAAACTTTTTTTTAATTACATTATCGTTGTTTAAAAGAAATTTCTACTGCTGTACAGTGCAATATTTGGAATTTTTTTTATTACAATTTTGCCAAGAAAAAGATAAATGAAGGAAATTTACTATATTCTATAGACACTCTTTAAGCTGAAAGATTATTTCTTATTCTTATTGTAACATTCAGTTGGTCAGTTTATCACAATTCAGTTATCCAGTTTACAAGATAAGTTAAAAAAAACTAATAATCTTTTTAAAGATTAACTCGAATATTATTACTAGAAATAAATCTTTACCACAATTCATAAATTCGAGGTCTCAGAACCAATATTTTTAATGAATACTTTTTGCGGCAATTCACGTGCAATTTAACACAACTTGTTAACACGGCAAAAGAAATAAATATGAAGGTTCTAATTCATGTTCTCTGTGTTCTGTGTTCTTAATATATTCATGAATATTTTTTTTATCCTTTGTCATTCGTCTTTCACATCTTGTAGCTCTTTTGAATTTTAAATATTTTCCCGGATGCAAGACAAAAAACTTGAAATTTTTTAAAAAAATAACACTGAATTTTTAGTAATTATCAAGGATGTCCCAGGACAGGATGTACTTAATGACCGTTAGGTATTGCTCAGATGAAAAGAAAACGTTTTGAGATACTGTAAGGAGATATCAAAATCTACATGATATTTCCCGATTATGCTTAGAAACAAGTAATCGTTAGAAATGACATTTGTGAGCTGAAGTCATTTTATGCCGCGTGCAATTGCAATTTAGGAAAAACCTATGAGTTTAAAGACTTACGGACGAACTAAGTAATTAGTCTGTGAGTGGAATTATAATTTGAAATTTCACTAGTCATGCAAGAATGATAAAATTCAAAAGGGTTTATTTTTCCCAACTGAAAACGTTCAAGTTTGAATGTTTGTATGGATAAAGTTAAAGTTATTTGAAATAGTTATCAAATTTTTTGTCTCATATTTTAGTTTAAAATGGGTTCCTTTTCTTAACACGCTTTTATAAGATTACCTTGTATGTAACGGAATCTTTGAACTCGATTTTTACCTACTTTAAAAGGTTAGATTAACTCGAAATTTTCCACACTTGTCAAGGAACGATGACAATACAATAATTTAATAATTTTGTTCCACTCTCCCGATCATAATCATCAGGATTAACGATTTCCAGATTTGGCGACTTATACTAGATCCCATCTCCATATTTGGGAACTAAAAGATTAAGTTACAACCCTAAAGCGAAAACGCCAATGGATATTCCAGATTCCAAAAAATTGATGCATTTAAGATGAATTTATCAATAAATGAAGGATAGTTTTAAAAAAACTAAATAAAAACACGCTTTTATTGTAGATCGAGCTAAAAAATTAAAAATAAATTATAGTTTAAAAAACTAAAAACACGCTTTTTTATAGTTAATCGGACTATAAAGTAAAGAATAATTCTTAATATAAGAATTATTCTTTACTTTTTTAATTCTGTTAACTAAAAATGCTTTTTTTTAGTTTTTTTAAACTATAATTTTTAACAAATAATAAACGCAGAAAAATTTAGTTTTTTTCAGAAAGTATAGGGAAAACGAATGACTTATATTTCACTATCTGTTCAATGTCATTTCATACATTATTTATTATACATTCGAAGAAATATCTTAGCCAACTGATTTTTGACAGAATTTTTTAAGAGTTCTGTATAATCCACTTGATACCTCCATCAATTCGAAAATATCTGTCTAGGTACTTTTGCAATAAAAATGATGAGATTTTCCGAGTAATTCGACATTTTAAGTGAATTTTTAACCATTTATAACATTTTACCAAGATGATTTATTTCAAAAATATAGCGACTATGAAAAGTTTACTGATGAGTTAAAGAGTATGCAATTAACTTCAAAAATGAGCATGCTCGTTTAATGCAAGTGACACAGTAAAACTATTTAATTGCTGAGAAACCTTTTGGCAAATAACTCCAATTTAGCATGCATTTCACTAAAAGTAACATCTTAGAAAACCTAATATAAGTAATCCAATCTGCAACATTAATAATACTTTATAATTTGAAATTACACGTATATAACTAAAACATTTACCATTATACAGTGCAAAAGATATTTTTTCGTAGTAAATAAGGAGTTTTGAGTTGTTAATACTTAGTTTTATTATTTTCAAATATATTTGACGGTTGCGTCTATACCTCTTTAAGTACTTCTTTTTTTAAAAAATGGCACTTTGATCCATAAAAGTTCGCCATCCCTGTCCAATACCATTCCATTTCTTTCACTATGCTCACTTTCTCTCTGTCTGTCTCAGTTTGAATAACAAACAAAAAAAACATTCTGAAAGCATTCTCAGGATAAATGGTCTTTCATAACAAAGGTCATTGCATTCTACTTAGCATGTGTCCTTTCTGTACTGAGAGCGTCATATGCTATCACATAACATCACCCCCAAAAGTACATACATGAAAACTAATCCTAAGGTCACTCAGAAAGTGAACTTGCCAGCCTGAGTAATAAATTGATCTAACAGTGTGGCATTACGTTCTGACAAGACTCGTATCATATTTCTGTCTAGTTCAGAAATACCGATCTAATGGACTGGGAAAAGAATTCGTTTCAGATGATAAAGGGGATGTCTTCAGGGTATTTTTTTTCTTTCTCTCTAGTTTCACGGTTATCGGCTTTCAGAGAATTCCCCCTTTCACTTTCTGGAAGAGTTGAACTCATTATTTACAGAAATGATGGGAAATAAATGCCTTGCTTATTCGTTACTCTAAGATTTTTTTAAAAAATCCATTTGTTTCAGGACGCTGAAAGAAGATGAATAACTTGACTCAAAGAACAAAATATGGGTTGTAGGGGAGAGGGTTTTTTTCCAGTTTAAACATTTTGTATTTTGCTACATAACAAAGGCATAACTGGCACAATGCTGAAGAAATTCTAAAACTTTTGAAGAAAAATTACAATGAATAAGAACTAATGTAAAATAATGTTGCTAAACTTTTCAAAAAATCCTTTTTTTTTAAAAAAAAATTAACATAGAAAACATAAAAAATATTTCTACTTATCATATTTGTACATAGAACAAAGTGAAAAATAAAAAAATTTGGATAAGTATGTGAAAATAAAGTACATTTTTTGACCCAATTTATAAAGATACTAGCCATTACCCGCCTAATTCTCTGGGTATTTCGCGATGTTGTATGGATATATACTATTTATATATGTATCATTGATGTCTCTCTGTTCTAGCATTAATGTTCGATTGTATTAAAAACATTCTTATAACATTCATTCATATCTTGATTTAAAAAGTACAAGAAATTCTGAAGTTGAACCATGATTATTTTTTATGCTGCCTTAATCCCCATTCCCAAAGTGGATATCCAAAAACCCATTTTTAGTGAATCTCTTATCAATAAAATAAAAAAAATTGTCAAATTTCAAGTCTAAGTCGAAAAGTTCAAATAAGGAAATTTTTTACCAATATGACCTCTAAATTCTCTTTAGAGTCAGTTTCCATAAGACCCATTCTTAACAGGTTTCAACTCCATGAAAGGAAGTGCCTGCCAAATTTCAAACCTGTAGGTCAGTGCTTCTCAAACTTTCAATATTTGCGACCCGATATTCAATCATAATTTTCTTCGCGCCCCTCTCCATACAATAACAACATATTGAATTGAAAAAAATATATTTCGACACTAAAGCTACAATACGACTCTAATTATAAACTGTACAAATTATGAAGATAAGAACTAAATTTTGTATGAAATATTATACATGACACATGTCCATGGAATCACTTGTAATTATTAAACTTGTTTTTAACTTAGTATTGTTAAATTTATCATCAAATATTTTGTTCAGTATTGATACATTAAAAAATATATTATATCAGTGTAAATGCGTGTTTTATTTTTTATTATTTCAGAATGTTTTTTGTTTTGCTTCCTTTCAGTAAAATAATAATCCCCATGTGGGGATCGACTTTTGCAAAATCCATTCTTAGCGGATCTCAACTCCATGAAAGGAACATTTTTTTTCTAATGGAGCTGCGTATTGGTATTTCTTATCTTTGCAGACCTAGTTCATTCCCCAGGAGTTGGTATTACTTTTTAGTGCGGCACCGTATAGGCAACACCAATTACCTCAAGTAATTTTGACGCCAGTTTCCTCCCCAGATGGATGTACCTGAGCTCTGACGATGCGGAATTGAACTTAGGAATTTAATTTAGCCTACAGCACCCAAGCCAAACGGGCATGTCAAAAGATTTTTCACATGCCGCATAATCATACGACATGGCCACTGTCGATTTTCTGCATCATGAAAATTCACCGACTTGGACCGGGATCAAACCCGCTACCTTGGGTGCAGAAGGATAGCAACAAACCAACTACGCTACCCAGTCGGCATGAAAGGAACATGCCTGCCAAATTTCGAGCCTGTAGATCTAATAGTTTTAGAGGTATCATGATTAGAGAGTGAGTCGTTTTTCACCTTTCAATATAAAATGACACGGGTTTTTTTTTTTTTTTTTGGTATATTATGTTAGGTGATATCAAGAAATTTCAAAGAAATTAAAGTTATAATTGCTGCACTAAAAAAAATCACAGCAAACTACATAGCATTATCTTAAGAGATAAAAAAAAATTATTCTATTTGTCACAAACTCTTCGTCATTATTAAATTTTTATCTTTATTTTAAATCACATTATTCGTCTGAGATTTATAATATTTACTTTGTACTTTCAAGAATAAGCATTTCTTTGTCACAATAAAAATAAATTTTAAATATTACTCATTTTTTTTCTACGAATTCACATTTTATTTACCTGAGCATAGTAACTAATGAATTCCTTAGAAGTTTCTATTCCATTTTCTAAAATTAACTTACATGTCCTGCGACCTTGTATAAAATCTAGATAAGAACATAAAATAGATCTCGATTAATACCCGATCCTGTTTTCAAGTTTATTCATTTATTGTCTGAGTAGAAATCTATACATATAGTCTGAGTCTGATTCATCTCTCAGTATATTCACCTTTCCCTAGACCTTGATATTGAAGGACTACCAGGTCTCTTGCTGTCTGCGAGGCCACCAATTTAGTATTCTCTTATCTTTTATGATTGCTTAAATCTTCTGAAAATACTCAACAACAAAAAATTCCCATTATACTTGCCATATCTCGTATCTTGTTGTAACCTTAATTCTTTTCACTTCTTTATATGATGGATGATTTAAAAATGAGCAAACGTTTTTAAAATATGGTAAAGAATAAATAATAACTCAAGCCTCTTTGTCGATTCAAAAGAAATTCATTAGTATAGTTAACATTATTAAGTGGAATGGCAACAGTAAAAAAAAAATTAGGTGAACAATTTTAATAATAAAAAGCAATCTTTCTCTTATATCTTAGAATACAAGATGAGAATCATTGTGTAACGGGTCTATTCGCATTCCTCCTAATAATCCTTTTGGGGAAATTTTTTCTGTACAAATCATTCAATTGAAAACTTCCTCCCGAAGAAGAAGACGTGGTCAATGTAAATTATGTCGAGTATTTAAATATTAGCTTTCGGGCTCGAGAGAGAGAGAAAGGTTAGAAACTAAATTATAGCTGTGAGGATTAACGTAAGGTAATAGAAGGCTAGACGAAAGTGTTCAGTAGATTATCTTCTTAATATTTATGATTGACGATTTGTCAATTAAATAATTGAATCGGATTAGCGTTGGCTTAAAGTAAGTTTTTAAATTTACAACTAAATTTATTTATATCGTCTTCCTCGCTCTTGCTCCCTTAATTAGTTTATGATGCATTTCCTAATATTGGGAAGTTAGTTAAGTTGTTGAGACTTATAAATAAATTGCGTTTGTTTTGACTATGGCTAATCTTCCTTCTAACTCTCGTACACTGATGGTTGGGAAATCCAATCATCACAATTGGCTTACATAAAAGGGGGCTCAACCTTTCCCATAGACCAACAAATTTTTAATTTCTACAATAGAAATGACCCTTCAGCGCTTTCGTCCATGTGATATTTAGAATATAACCCCTAAAAGAGGTTTGTCCATGCCAGTGACGATAAAAGTCATAATTAAGAATATTTTTCGCAATGACCGAGAGAGGCAAGGAGATTCTTGCTATATCTGAAAGAAGAGTTCTTAGAAGTAATTTTAGAGGTTTAAAATATGGTAACATTTAGAAACGTATTACCAATTTAGAAATTAATAATTTTTTAAAGAACTAAATATTGTTCAATTCATTGCAATAAAAAGATTAAAATGGGCAGGACACCTGATAAGATTGGACAATCGAATCACAAAAATAAAATCTTTGTGTCCAGACCATATGGTACTCGAAAACGAGGATGACCGAGACTCAGATGGATCGATTGCCAAGAGAAAGATCTAAAAATGTCAGAAACTGGGAAAGTCAGGCCAAAAACAGGATAGCCTGGAATAGAATTCCTTGGAAGGCCAAGGCCCAACCTGGACTGCCGTGCCATTGAGGCAGGAAGGAAGAATTTTTTTTGAAGGAAAAAAAATTCCAGAAAGAAATATCTACATTTTTTTATCACACTCGAGAAAAAACTAAATTTGTGAAAAACTCAGCATTACTCAAAATTTAAAAAATTCAGTTTGCTTAATGAAAGAATATTAAATTCAACGACTGTCAGACGGATATTTTGAAGCCAAAGATATACGGATATTTATACAGGTTTTCCAAAGCAGAAGAGGTATTCCACGATTAAAGATTTAGTACTTAAGCTTTATTTTACAAAAGGCGTGTATATTATAATATAAGTGCATATTTTTAATCACACAAATCAAACAAATTTCTGCTATGTATACTAACAAGGGAAGGTCAATACACAATACGAGGAGGGAAAAACGGCCAGCAACAAGGCCATTTAGAAGCACAATCCAAGGTCATTCCCCTTGAATGATCTCAATTCCAGAGTCTGAGATGATTGCCTCACCTCGGGAATTCCATAAAGGAAAAATAATATTCCAATGTCCCTCATTTCCCCTATCTTTGGAAACACCATTAAAATAGCAATGTACACCACTTGAAAAGTTTTTAAGAAAAATTTTTGCTGTAATTATCTAAGAGAAATCGAATTATCCAAAGCCAAATTCGAATTACCCAAAATTCTTTCCCATTGTTTTAATTCAGAATTCTTAGAACTGGGTAAAACAAAATAATCCAAATTTCGAATTATAGAAGTTCGAAAGCGTTTTAAAATAACTGTAGAACTATGAAGTGTAAGGTAAAATCTTGGAAAATAATCTGTATGATGTGTCTGAATGTAAAACATCACAAATTTTATTCAAGTGTATCTTTAATAAAAAAAAGTTTTAAAAGATCTTGTTATGTATGAGTTTAAAATCTAGGTTCCATCCTGGAACTTCGATTAATTAAATTTTACTATAAAACATTGAAACCATTTTTACTGCAGATATTACGATGTTGAAGTATAAATACTTAAAATTAGTTCTCTATCACTCAAGCTTTTATACTTTTTCTCTAACAGGGCTGCGTATTGTTATTTCTTACATTTGCAGACCTAGTTCATTCCCCCCAGAAGCTAATATCACTTTTTAGTGCGGCACCATCTAGGCGATTCCAATTGCCGCAAGTAATTTTGATGTCCAGGTCCCTCCCCAGATGGAGGCACTTGAGCTCTGACAATGCGAAATTGAACTCAGGAATTTAATTTTGCTGAGAGCACCCAAACCAAACGGGCACTTCAAATGATTTTTTACATGCTGCATTATCATACGACATGGCCGCTGTCAATTTTCTGCATCATGAAAATCCCCCGACTTGGGCCGGGATCATACCCGCAACCTTGAGTACCTCAACAGCCTTTTGCAAGTCAAGGCTGACTCGCTGATCCTCATTTAATTGACCCTATCAGTGCCGATGGCCTTCCATAGGTTGATTCCCATTAGTTTGAGATCCTTTTCAACACGTTTTTCCTTTACGTCTGGTCCCTTCAATTTATAGTAGAAATTACTTTGAAATATATCTTGAAAGTGTAATTTTTTATAAACTTAATGTATTCACTAATTATTACTGTTGTATTGTATAAAAGTCTTATAAGATCAGTATTAACTTATGCATGTGAAGCTTGGTCTACGTCTCGAGCAGATGAGAACATGACAAGTATCTACGAAAGGAAGATTTTAAGATTTCTTTTTGGAGGAATTCAGGAAAATGGAAATAGGGGAAGAAGATCAAAATTCGAGCTCTATTAAAGATATAAAGAATCTGACATCGTTAACTTCATCAAAATACAACGAATTAAATGGGCAGGTCACGTTGTCAGAATAGACGAAGACCGCCCCACTAAAAAACTCTTCAATGCTCAACCAATCGGCACACGAAGAAAGGGCAGGTCAAATCTTAGATGGATTGATGACCTAGAAAAAGATATCCTAGTTTTGAGAACTAAGAATCAGAGAACACTAGCAGGAAGAAGGCTAGCCTGTAAAAGGCTTCTTAAGAAGGCCAAGACCTACTCAGGGCTGTCGAGCTACAGAGGAAGGAAGGAAGGAATTATTATTTATTTGATCACTAATTATTATTTATTTAGTCACTCGTTAAGCGCATGATTTTGAGCTACATTAAAAGTACGACTTTTTTCAATTTTCATATCAAGTGAGTTGTTTGAAATTAAACAAATATTTTCCTCTTCATTGTTTACAAAAACAGAGCAAAAAGTATTTCAACTATCTCTGAATACCAGTCAAGGAATTTGAAAGCAATAACGAAAATAAGATACAGCTTTATTTGTCTTAAATAGTTTCCCAAAAAATTGATAAAAAAAGAAGGATAAAAATTTTTTTGTAAACATAGATTAAGGAATTTATTGAAAGAAAATATGCGAGAAAAACTCTTGAAAAGAATGTGCTGATTGATTGATCATTGCCAATAAAGTTGTTGCATTTTTAAGACACCTCGTGCATTGTTATGAGTTTTGTTATTAGTATTTTTTTCTCCTAATGCGTGACTTGGGGTTAAATGCGATGAAAACCTCAAGGTTGCTGCACTTAGTGTTCTTACACCCCTGCAGCGGTTGACAATTGACCTTCTAGCATCTTTCATGAAGGGCAAGAGTAAAAATTATATTTATGATTTTCATTCACACATTTTGTTTGTATTCACTTTTCATATTCACCTCACCTTTTAACATATTTAAGAAAAACTTTTAGATTTTTTTTCTTCTTTATAATTTTAATATGTAACATTACCGTAAAATTCGGCGTATAAAGCGCATTTTTAACGCAACAAAATTTACGGGTGTGCATTATATGTAGGGTATAAATATGATAATTTTAAAAGTAAAAGAAACGAGCATAAATAAATTATAGTTTAAAAAAACTAAAAAAACACACGCTTTATAGTTAATCGAACTAACAAGTAAAAAATAATTCTTAAAATAAGAATAAAATGACCAACGAGAAAATTAATGTCATCGTGGTAAAAGCGTGGAGTACTTGTACTATATTTTTTTACACTAATTCTGTATTTCAGAATAGAACTAATAAGAAATTATAACAATTGATATCGAGTACCCTACTCTCTTACCACAATGACATAAATTTCAGTGTCAATCACATTTTATTCTTTTTTTAGAATTATTTTTTTACTTTTTAGTTCTATTAACTATAAAAGCGTGCTAGTTTTTTTAAACTATAATTTGTTTTTCATTTTTTAGTTCGATCTAAAAA